>VYXH01003096.1:202837-213091 GCA_013397275.1 Burhinus bistriatus
AAAAAAGAAAGAAAAAAAGCGTTCCCAGCTGAAAAGCCTGGGAATAAATGAAACTAAAATAAACTTCTGCAGCTTCATGCACAGAAGATTATTATTCTCTCAGTTGCTCTACTTTCATGCTGGTGTAACTCCAAATAATTCATTTGTGTTACTTCTGTTTGTGCCAGCTTTGGGGAGGAGAGATTCAGCCCTAAGCACTGGGTTACTGATTGACTCATCTTTTCCATTACAGAGAGAAAAATAGTGAATAAGAGCTTTTAAAGCTGTATCTGGCTTTCAAGCTGCAAAATTTATGTATTTTTATATATATGCACACAAATGTGTATGTGTATACACATATATATTCTTTTGAACTTCAATAGAACACATTGGACCCTGGGGTTTTTTTGACAGGCTCCTGAAATGCACCACTTAAAAAGAATTTCTGTTTGAGGCAGATCTCAAATGTGAAATTTTTGAAGATTGTTTTGCAGCATGACATGCCAAAACAAAACTGATGATGCAATCTCTAAAATTACCTGGACAATGGCACATTCTGGTAACCTATTACTCATGTTGGTTTTTGAGTAAGTATAAATATTCTTTTTAATTTTTTTATGCAATAATTCAAGGGAAGGCTGTTTTCCAGCATATTTATCCAGAAATATGAGGATCAATTTAGACTTCAGCTGTTTGGCCTTATAAATCAGGCCTGGAGCCCATGAACAGCCCATAGTCTTTAAGAAGCAAGAAAGATGTTTCTATGAATGAATGTTGCCAATATTTATGTGTCCACAAGCTTACTGGAATAAAATTGTTCAAGTGTTTGCAGGACGGAGCTATTAATTAAATAAGAAGTGGTATGGGGTAGTGTATAGTACAGTACCTTGCTGTCTTTCAGTGTTCATTGTCTTTCAGTGTTCAGTGTTCACTCTTGGGGTATCACTTTATCTCTCCTCCCTTTCCTTTTTTGACTCATGGGGAAAAGGCGGTGCTTTATTGTATACTCTTCCTTTGTAAAAAACGATCCACACTAAAGGCAATTATAACCCTAAAATACCGAAGGGCATTTGCTGTGATACATGTTCCCTGACTCCAACGATAGGAACAGGACTGGCAATAACGGGTTTAAACTGCAACAAGGGGGAATTAGGGCAGACACTGGGGATAATGCTTCATCAGCTGGGACTGAGAAGCTCTGAACAGGTTGCTGCAGGCACGTTGAGGAGGCTCCATCACTTGAGGTTTTAAGAAAATGTCAGGTAAACTTGCACATGTACAAAAACTTGTGTGAGATTTTAATAAGTAATTAAGCAAACTTACATAGAGAACTGAAATAGGTAGGGTTGATCCCACCTGTATTGGTTTTGCATGGCAAGGTTTTGGTAGTGGGGGGACTACATGGGTGGCTTCTCTGAGGAGTTGCCAGAAGCCTCCTCTGTGTCCGACAGAGCCAGTGCCAGCTGGCTCCAAGGTGGACCCGTGGCTGGCTAAGCCTGAACCCATCAGTGATGATGGTAGCATCTCTGGGATGACATAGTTAAAAGTGGGGGGAAAAAGCCTGAGTGACAGCAACCAGGAGAAAGGAGTGAGAGAAACAACTCTGCAGACACCAAGTGAAGAAGGATAGAGACAACACGTGGTGAAGACCATGGTGAGGCAGACTGTCACCCTGCAGCCTATGGAGGTCCATGGTGGAGCAGATATCCACCTGCAGCCCGTGGAGGACCCCACGCTAGAGCACGTGGATGCCTGAAGGAGGCTGTGACCCTGTGGGAAACCTGTGCTGGAGCCGACTTCTGGCAGGACCTGTGGCCCTGTCGAAAGAGGAGACTACGCTGGAGCAGGTTTGCTGGCAGGACTTGTGACCCCGTGGTGGACTCACGTTGGAGCAGTTTGTTCCTGAAGGATTATGCCTTGTGGAAGAGACCCACATTGGAGCAGTTCATGAAGAACTGCAGCCTGTGTGAAAGACCCATGTTGGAAAAGTTCATGGAGAACTGTCTCCCGTGGGAGGGACCCCATGCTGGATCAGGGGAAAAGTGTGAGGAGTCCTCCCCCAGTGGAGGAAGGAGCAGCAGAAACAACATGTGATGAACTGACCACAACCTCCATTCCCCGTCCTCCTGTGCCGCTGGGTGGGAAGAGGGAGAAAAATTGGGAATAAATTTGAAGAAGGGAGGGGTGGGGGGAAGGTGTTTTAAGAATTAGTTTTTATTTCTCATCACCCCACTCTGATTGGATCGATAATAAATTAAATTAATTTTCCCCAAGTCGAGTCTGTTTTGCCCGTAACGGTAATTGGTGAGTGCTCTCTCCCTGTCCTTATCTCGACCCACGAGCCTTTCCTTGTATTTTCCCTCCCCTGTCCAGCTGAGGAGGGAGGCAGTAGAGCGGCTTTGGTGGGCACCTGGCATCCAACCAGGGTCAGATGATGGAGGAGGTGGTCTCTTGAGATCCTATTTTACTGTGATTCTATGATTTCTCTGAACACAGAATTACACCACCCGTGAGTCTAGCTTTATATTTTTCTGTAAATATTTTGGTAGAGCACAAATAAGAGCAATTACCGTAGATGAGAAACACTGCATTTCAGTGGGCTACGTACGGTTCCAACCCACATTGCATTTAATGGAAATTATACATCTGAGTCACAGACCGAACAACGGCATAGAAAACAAAAGGTGTTAGAAAACTGTCTTTACATTTGGACGTTGGAGAAAACTGTCAATTATGGCTAGCTTAACAGAAGTTTGCTGTTAGCCTGTGAGCAGTTAATCCTGAGTTCAAAATCTTGAGACTGGTTACAATATGCATTTACAACAGGGCAATGGGAAAAGGGCGGTGCGTGAAAAATCTCCTTCAGTGTGTAAACTACTTATTTGCTTACTGAACTTTNCTCACGTTGGAGCAGTTTGTTCCTGAAGGATTATGCCTTGTGGAAGAGACCCACATTGGAGCAGTTCATGAAGAACTGCAGCCTGTGGGAAAGACCCATGTTGGAAAAGTTCATGGTGAACTGTCTCCCGTGGGAGGGACCCCATGCTGGATCAGGGGAAAAGTGCGAGGAGTCCTCCCCCAGTGGAGGAAGGAGCAGCAGAAACAACATGTGATGAACTGACCACAACCTCCATTCCCCGTCCTCCTGTGCCGCTGGGTGGGAAGAGGGAGAAAAATTGGGAATAAATTTGAAGAAGGGAGGGGTGGGGGGAAGGTGTTTTAAGAATTAGTTTTTATTTCTCATCACCCCACTCTGATTGGATCGATAATAAATTAAATTAATTTTCCCCAAGTCGAGTCTGTTTTGCCCGTAACGGTAATTGGTGAGTGCTCTCTCCCTGTCCTTATCTCGACCCACGAGCCTTTCCTTGTATTTTCCCTCCCCTGTCCAGCTGAGGAGGGAGGCAGTAGAGCGGCTTTGGTGGGCANAAGAGTTTCTCCTTTTTGATCTTAACATCATGGGTGATTTAATGTTTCAGAAAAACGGGCACTAGAGAGGAAGTAGCAACATTAAATAGACGTGATCACCAGCACTGAGGTCATATTTAAATTGGCATTGAAATAGATTGGCCATGAAATGTCAGAGACACGTTTGCCTGAAGTCAAACTAATTTGTGCTGAACAAGTCTGGAGAATCAGAGTTCAAACCTTGGAAATTCAGGACAAGCAGAAGGAAACCCAAGCAGTCCTCTTAGGACAGGACTTCCAGAAATCCTTTGGAGCTGCTGATGGGTTTTTGTGCCCACGTGGAAAGTGAATGGTAGGGACAGACTTCACGGAAGGTTGAGTGTCATCCCCTGAAAGTGAGGTTTTATTAAGGTTCTTGTGCTGAATACCCAAAAATGAAGCTTCCCAAAACACTGGCAGCTTGTCTGATCTTGGGCAATGTGCTGGAGTAGAATCCTTGTGAGGATTAACTCTGGAGGCATTGAAGAAGATGCCTGAAGGAATGAAAGTCTCTCCTCAGCTTTGCAAACTTTCTAGAGCCTTTCAGGCCATGATTTGTTGCCTGACAGGGCTGGCAGGCAGCTTAAACATTATTCCAGCGGCAATCTCATGTACATGTGTATCATACATAGCAACAGGAATCAGGTCATGAATCTCATTTCAGAAACCAGTAACAAGCCAATCAATACGCCAAGGGACTTCTACACATTTTTTCACCAACAATGGGAGCCACTATCCTGGAAACAATGTCCTTTGCTGGCTAGGATGAGCACAGAGATGTAGCTACATCACATTTACTGAAAACCACCAGGTATGAGCGAGACGCCTCATGTAGCTTCGGAGAGCTTAACCCTAAATAAAGGGAACAAAGAGCTTTACATTTCGTAAGCTCTTGTATGGCAAGCTACCGTGAACTGAAAAACATAGAAACGCAGACAATTAAGCAGGAGCAGCTAATGTATGATAACACGCTGGTGCACAATAATTCTCATGTGTGAAAGCACCCTAGTTGCACAATGCGAAATAATTGGAACTCAGACCCTGAAGAAAGTGGGGCCCTGGCAGACTCCTTGGGAGTGATTAATGAACATTTCATGGTAAAAAGAGTAAACTAAACTCATTAAAAGTAGTAACACTCTGCTTGGAAGGTGAGCCTGGTTGTAAACCCTAAATGAACTGCACCTTTAGGGAGAGAGGAGAGCCACTGCTTCATATTGTATCGCTACGTTAAACGTGCCACAGAAAGGAAACAGGTCGCTTTATTTCTGACAGCAGCTGGCTGTAAAACACTTTATGCTTTTAATGTTTTTCAGCTAACTCAGGCAGAGGAAGTTAACTATGAAAGCGTGCAGCAGGAATGGAAGGAGTACTGCACTCCACATCAAGACAAGACATGTGAGAGTGATGCTTTAAAACAGCTATTATCAAAAGAAGCTGAAAACGTAGAAGACTTTTTGACCGATCTAAGATTGAAGAGAAATTCTTGCTTTGTGGGAGGCTAGATGCCTTGATAGGAGATCAGAGCGTGATGGTAATCAGGAACTAAAAAGTCAGAAAGAGAACATATTAGCAGATTAAGAATTAACCCTTGACAATGTGGTTAGGATGCATTAAGGAAAAACTGGGAGACAATTCCTTCAGAGCACAACCAGAAATGTGACACCGGAACTTGACATCATGAAGCCCCACGAGCAGCTGAGAATGTAGTAAGGGGTTTCCAGTGCCATCAACACTAGTGGCAACTGGTGTTTCCATCCCTGCCTGCAGTTTGGGGTTGCCTATGGGGCCAAGTACCACCTAGACGCATCCCGTGTAAGCGTACCACAGAGTTTATGTGGATGATTGTTTGATGTCAAGAGTATAGCACATACCTACATAAATCCTATGGAACAGTCATATTAGATTAGGTGAACACCTGTGAAAAATAAGTGATTTGGTAAATCACCTAATTCTCAAGGTCATATCCAAATGTCTCCATGGGCATGAACTGGCAGCTGGAATAACCAACTGGACTGTTACCCTGCAGTGATATCTAACCAACATGGGAGGCAAGCCTTCACAAAATTTTTCAGAAGTTGAACAGATTCATTATAGAGTCCCAATATTACCTGTCCAGAAGTAATACAGATAAGATGCCCGTAAATACTTCCAAGAAGGTTCATGAAAACAAGAGCTCAAGTTAAACCAGTAGTAGATCAGAGCAAGACTTGCTGTTCATAGACTTTCTGTAGTTGTGGCTTTATATTCAATACTTCTTCATGGATTTTTCTTCCACCACTTTATCTGGTTGCTTTTTGCGTACCAGTGACCTTTCAATATTCACCACATCCCACGTGGAGAACTACGTGCATTAGCCCCTTGCAACACAAGTATTTACCAACATCACCACCACCACCAGTGCAATTATTGCACAGGAGATCTGAAAGGCCAGTGACTCCAAAATCTTATTGAACTGTTTAACCAAACTTTGATAGTTAATGAATACTTCTTGTCATTTAAAGTTCTGCTTTCTGTTAATCCTGACTTTTGCTATTGTTATCACTCTACTATTGTTATTATGGACATATGGGTCTGAGAAAGGAGTATGTGCACAACTGTGTTTCTAAGAGGTTTTGTTATGAGGTCAGTGGACCCAGGAGTGCAGCTGTAACCAGGACCTGAAGTGGGTGGACCTTTGCTGGGTTACTTAGCTCCGAGAAACTACTGCACAAACATCTCCCGAAGACCTCTCAGAGCTGTCTTGTCTCTGGCTCCTTCTGATTGCCACAGAAAAGTCATATCTCTTGCACAATAACCGGATTTCCAAAGTCATGACCTTTGCCAAAGTGCCCCAGGCTAACTGTGATTCTCCGAAGCATCTCCTTGTTGCACAGCTGCATGGTGCAGCAGCGAGGAGCAGGGCTCTGCACCACACTGTACGAAACCACAGCCAACCCCAGCCCTCCCTCCACCCAAGCGAGTGGGATACCATGCTGGTGACGCTGGGGGCTGCTCCCCCATCCGCACTCTTTGAGAACCAAGCTCGGGTGCAGGAGGGCTTTCATGTCCCAGCTGCTCTCCTGCCTCTCCCAACAGCAAAGGAGCTTGAGTTGACTTAAGATGTGGACAGAGCTGGGGCAGTCATTAACTTGTGGCCTCAGTAGCTGAAATTAATAAAATAGAAATTAGGGAGGGGAGTGAGAGAGGATTTCAGAGGAGGCAGGCATTGAGGGGCATTCTCTGGAAAGCAACAAAGCAACCCAGAGGAGGTTGCTTTAGGTGAGGCTGAAATGTTTTGTTCCTCCCCAGGTTCAGTGGTTTCTTTTATTTCCCCTGTATTTAACCCACGGCATGTTAGTGTTCACAGCTAGCTCCAGTTTTCAGAAGAAACAGGCTGCTTGAAATGCCAACGTTTCATTTTGGAAAAGCAGAAATATGATGTCTTAACATTTTTATTCCTCTTTTTTGGGGGGTGAGTTTCTTTGTTGAATTCTGCCCAAGTTGCTGAGTACTTCTGGCCATTCCAATTTTTCCTTTCATTCTCTTCCTCGCACCCTTCCAGTCATCAGCCAGAGCCCATATCCCTGTCTTCTGCTAACCCAGCCCACCAACCTCGGTCACCACTTCTCATCCTATTTGGCATTAGCCTGAACCAGCACCACCTTGCATGGTGGCTGCAAAGGTCTCCCCTAAGCGTGGGGCTGAGAGTCAGTGTCCCTCCTCTGACGGTGAGCTTTCTACTCTGCAAGACTCCCTTGAGATCATGATTCCTAGAGCCAAATGAAATATCTGATGTCTGTGCAAGGCGCATGCGAGAGCTGGTTGCGTGATATGGCTATAGCCGATTTGGGCGTGACAGCCTTAGTCCTTGCAAGCAAGAAATGATCTGGGCTGCTTTGTTAGCTGCTTTGCCTCTCTCCATGGAATAGTTTGAGATGGGATGCTGCGCTGTGGTCCAGCATCAGCTGCAGGGACAGGAAAGCATCCTACCCCTCTTCCCATATGTTGTTTGTTGTAATGGGGCAGTGCTTCTCCTGGCCAAGTGGAGCAATGGATTTGGATCTCCTCAGGTCTGAGGAAAGCTTGGAATCACAGACTTTTCCACAGGGTTGAAATCCTCTGACCAGGCCTCCATGAGGGTGGTTCTTCTTTAGCTTCCTCATAAACAGCTACCATAATCTATGATTTTCCTTCTAGGAAAAGCAGAAGATAATGAATCACAAAGTGCATTGGTTATGAGAGCAGCTCTGTTTCACCTTTCACTCTGGGTGCCTCAGAACAGCCCTTTGATGCCTATTTCCTGTGGCAAGTAAAAAAAAAAAAGAATAGATGTATGGGTACACATTTTTATTGTTTTTCTTTTACCCTGTTTTTGATGATTCGGTAGCACCTGTCAGAGCCCAATAGCCTTCCCCACTCTGCATTACCTTTCCCTGGGGCGAAGGGATGGGAGGGAAGATGAGAACCAACAAATAGAGCTTGGCTGTGGATTCACTGGGACTCGGGGCAGCTACACCTGGGAAAACTACAGACCCCCATGGACCAAGGCCCCAGGACACAGCTGGGACTGGTTGGGAGACCACAGACTAACTGCTCAGGAGGTTTCTGCTCTAGTTTATTTTCCTGTCGCCCGGGCATCTCTGAGGGTGAATGAGTCAGGGGAGGTGAGGGAAGAGTGAGAAACCCTCCAGCCTCTGCCTCCCCACGGAGCCCAGAGGAAGAAGATATCGTCTCTGTGGTTAGAAAACCAGACACGTGTCAAACGTTTGCATTCGAGTCCTCAGAAGAAAGAATTGTCACACGAGCTGTATCATAGCTTGTGGCAAAGCTTTATCTGCTGGGCCCACCGAGGGTTGGGTTGAGGTGGAAAAATGTGACACCCAAATGCAGCTATTTGCCTCCTGCAGAAGGACACTTGCAAGCTTTTCCATCTTGAGTGTTTCAGGGGTCTCCCCTTGGTTGTGGCAGAGCAAGGGCTGAACATCAACCCTCCCTGATGTATGGCCTGCAGCTCTGGAGGAGAAAGACTGATGACCAGAGCAAAGCAACTCCCTGAAAATCAGACTTTCTGTTTGCACCTTTAAGAAAAAGAAGCATTCACTCTTTTTTTTTTTTTTNCCTGAAGGGAATAGGTAGCGATGTTACTAATGCCGGATGAGTGGAACAGTCTTTATTCTCCCTGTGACCCTACACTGCCGGCTGCAAGCCTTTCACAGGCACAGGTTATTACCTGGCACTTGAGGAATGCTGTAGCTCCCCTCCATTATTCTGATGAGGTTTTTTGTATTTTCTTTTTTTTTTTTTTTTTTTTTGTTTTTTTTTTTTAATGGGTGAAATTCAACTCCTTGATGAACCACTCTGTGCTGGCTCTGTGCTGATAAATAAGCACGGTCTGCATACAATCACTTTTAATCGTGGGGAAGAGGCACATAGCCATGCTCTCTCTGTAACTATTTCAGCACGTAGACTAGAAGAACATCCTTCCCACCACGGTCCCTAACTGCCAGCTCTGCGTAGACCTGTTCAGTGTCCCAAATGCACCTTCTTCATCCTGGCTCACCACATGAGAGCTTGGTCTGTCTTGTGTGTCTCTCCTGGCTTAGACACCAGACAGGCCATGCCAATGGGTTTGGGGACAGAGAAAGTGTCCTGACCCACTTAACTCACTACTACAGGTAAAACTTTGCATGTGTTCTTGGCTTTCTAGGGCCTCTTTTAGGTCCTTCCCTGTACTTGGTTTCCTTATCAGGCTTCTACATGACCCAGGACACAGAGGGAAGGACAGTTCTTATCCTCAAAGTTTTCTTTAGACGGTAAATGGTGGTATCTGGTTGAGACGCCTGATACGCAGGCAAGGTTTGCTCCTAAGTATGTCAATGAAAACAAAATTAGCGCTTTTAAAAAAAGTATTTCCAACCAGACTTACTGTTGGGTCTCTGAAACAACTGCAGGACGGAGCGCGCAGTGTTTGAAGTGGGCATGAACCGTCACGTTTTGCCTCAGCAGACAGTTCCTTTACAGGAAGCAGCCACAATTTTTGTTCTGTAGCTGAACAGATCACGAAAACCCTCCCCGCTGTCACCACACTCATCCACGTCAGTGAACAAAGTTAAAGAACCCATTTTCTAAAGTCTTTTGGGGGCTCAAAAGTTCAGCAGGGACCATTTTGTAAGTCCCTGTTGCATTTTCCCTATTCTCACGCAGCATGCTTGCACGTCGTGGAGCCAATGGCAAATGCACCTGAGATACAAGTATCTGTGATGCTGGGGGCTGGGACTGGCAGCAAATCCATTCTGGCCATTTGTGAGGGAAATATCAACTTTTTAGTGGCTGGACAGTTACCAACTCTCCAAAGTCACTAAGTCACTTCGCAAGTTCTTTTATTTTCCTTTGGTGGAAATGACACTAGCTACTCAAATCATCTGGTTAGTTTTGTATCATCTTTCTACCAAACTGTGGTTGTCACAGCATCGTGGTGTGTGTCCTGGTTTGAGGTAAAACAGGACCAATTCTGTGCAGTAACTTTACTTTTAGCTAGGCCTCTTCTAACTGCTGAAATGAACAGCGTGTTGTACAGAAACTGTTCACTCTCAGAGTGGTCAGACCCATGTTTATAGTTGGCGCCAAGGAATGGGATGCAGAGAGGCTCTTGCTTATCCTCATTGCTGTCACACCCAAGGGCAGCCAACTTTGGTATTTGCCCCGTTGGAGGGTCAGAAGAGGAAAAGAGTAGAGGGGTCACCCCTGTGGGGAGGAGCGGACAGGACAGGTGACCCAAAACTGCCCAACAGGGTATTCCATCCCGTCTGCCTCATGCTCAGTATAAAAGCTGAGGGATCAAAGGGTCAG
>VYXH01003096.1:213599-237383 GCA_013397275.1 Burhinus bistriatus
CTTGTTGGTCTGCCTTTGATCTCAATCCTGAATCCAGATCCAGAATCCAGTTCCCATCTGTCACTGAGTCCAGTCTGGGACTTCCCCAGTGCCTGCTGGTGACATGATCGTCATCCTGGGAGCTTGATATGGTTTTGTATAGATTTCATTGTTTTCTTTTTATTTTATTATTAATACTTCATGAAATTAATTTAGTTCCTTCTAAATTCATAAGTCTCTCTTCTCTCTATCCCTCCTCTCTTTGAAAAGAGAGTTGGGGGAGAGCATCTCTTGTTCTGCCTGATTGGGCCAATCCAGCCCAAATCACAACAGTGTGAGACTCGGGCTGCAAGGCTCGGCAGTGATGCTTCGAGGATATTAGTCCTGTTTCCTTTATTTTTCTTCTATCAGAGAACTAATCCGAATTGTTCTCTGGTACCACCTGCTCAAATAGAAAATGTTATATAAAATCAAATGACCACAACGGCTTGGTTCATAGTACCAGACATGTCAGTTGCTTCCTACAGGTCAATAACTTGTGTTTGTAGGGAAGGAAGTGGGTCACCACGCAGAGATTTCCAGGCTCAACCCAGCCTGGATGTGTGTAGTACGCAGCACGGCTCAGCACGGCACTGCTGACGCGGGGTGCAATGAGGGCTTCTCCAACCCAGCACCCCACATCCAACACAGACAGACCCTTTCTGTGGCTTCTTGGGAAGTCTAGGGTGCTAATTCTGGTTCTGTTAGAGATTTTCTTCTGAGCTTTACCAGACAGGAATAACTGAAGAGCAAATATGAATACGAAGTACCTTGAACTTTCAGCAACAGCCCAGAGCAACCTAAAACCTGTGATAGAGTTGTCCTCTTAGTTTGAGAAATAGGATCAAACACAGATGAAGGAATATTATACAACTTTTAAGTGACTGATATTGTGGTCAGGATGTAGTAGGTTAACCATTATCAAGATAGTGTGAATGAAATCAGCATTTCTCAAACGTATGAATCTCTTCAAGACCATTCATAACAGAAGATAATGTAGGAATGGAGTGTGCTTTGCTTACAGATGTTCCAGATGTGGATCCAGCAAAGCTGATGGACACAGCCAAAAGAACTAGACGCTTACTGAAGTTAACAGCAAACTTAACAAGCACCCTGTAAAAGGCTACGGAGATAGCTTAGAGATGAGCAAGAGGAATTTATTTTTCCTCCAAATAAAATATTTCTAGGGAAACTGTTAATTGTTAAATGTCAGTCTTATGATTATACAGCTGTCTGAAGAACCCATGTTGATTCAGGTGTGTAGGTTAAATGCATGTGTTGGATCTGATGATAAGCCTAAATTATAAAAAAAATATGATCAGGCATGGGATCATCGTTTCCATCTGGTCATCAGTTAGAAGAAGGGAGTATGTGCAAAGGAAACACAAAATCTGATCAAGTCACTGTCAAGCTGAGGAGAGACACTTGGATGTTTGTGGAAATAAATTAACATATGTTATGTGTGAATGGTGCAGTCATTCTTTAAAAGACCCAGTGACAAAAAACTAATCAAATGACAGTTATAATGACTTGAGCCCGAAGGGAGCTGTTATAATAATTATACAACATACAGAGGATTGTAATAGCGGGGCCTCACCCGGGAAAAGATGAAAGCATCATGTCAAATGGAAGCATTTGAATTCTAAAAGAGGCTCCGAAGGCACAAAGAGAAGAGCAGAGGAAGGCAGCTCAGGAACCAATTTACCTGAAGCAGTTTTGACCCCGGGGGCTGCATGGCTTCAGCTGCTGTTTGAGTTGAACGTGGGTTGCCTGGTGCAGCCTGTGAACAGGAAAAGCAGCTCCAGCCTTAGACCAAAAAGTACTTGTGGAGGGTGGTCCAGGTCTGCCGTTGGGGTGGCTGGTGGCCTGAGTCACCATCTCCAATCATCAGGGTAGAAGATTCCAGTTTCTTAGACCATTATTCAGTGAATGACATCTCCTTTTATCCTCGCATAGACCATGTTTGTCTTGCATAGGGTGGTACTTACAATGTCCCTGAGTGATGTTCCCAAAGAAAAGGAGGCTTGAAGCGCACAGTGGAGTGTGGAACTAATCTGAGCTTTGGCATAAAGAGGTTTTTTTTCCTAACATAATGCCTATTTCTTAACTTAAGACAACCTTCTTGATTTGTCTCCATCTATTCAACTCTGTTGCATGAACTCACTGTTGCAGCAAACAGATGTCGTGACAAGACAGCGTAGGTAAATTCCTTGATGCACGGTCATCTTTTCTTATATGAATAGAAGCAAAAGTAGATCTCATGAACCAAGGATCCATGTCCTTCAGGCAAGGTCTGCAATAAGTTTAAAGTTGTTGTGCCCCTTGTATTACCGTATATTTAATTACAATATGAACAAGCCTGTGGAATATTAGTGATCATCACATAAATTAAGAAATTTGTAGGGAAAGCTGCACCACAAATCTGATGCATTTCACAAGTCAGCCATCAAAATCTGAAGTCACCCACTCTTCAGATTGGGAAAAAGACAGTATGTTCTTCCTAGGCGCTTTCTAATTTTCTTAAATATGTGCTAGCTTTGTTTTTCTTCAATTTAATACTATGTGTGGTTTGCTTTCCCTTAAACACTGATTTTCCTGGTAGCAGATAGGAACACTTTAGTCCGAAGTTTTTGATCCTTTAGTCTATCATCTTCATCTTAATCTGGGTGGATGATTCTCCCTAACATCTGGGGCTCCCAGAGTTATTCCTGGATTTCTAAGAAGAAATTAAATAGCTGATGAGCAGCTAACAGATAATGGAAATAAATCCGAGATGTGGACTTGAAGCTCCAGCACGATGGGAACGGACAATTTCATAACTGAACACCAGGGCCACTGAAGCCAGAACCACACTTCGGATCTGTGTTTTGACTAAGGTGTACATTCTCTTATCCTGTAATCCTCCGTAGTAAATTTGTGATAACTTAGCCCACTTCTCTGACTAATGCCTCAGTTTTTCCCTCTGTAGCTCACAATTATTGAAAAACCCTTGTGTTGAAAGGGTCTGACTCACTCCTAGCTGGTACTGTGTCAGAACTAGCCTGCAGTATGTGTGTGACAGCGGATAAGAGCCAGTGGCTCAAAGCTGGCTCAGGGAGGGATTGATCTCAAGTCCTGCTTGGATCGGTTCTGGATTGCATATCCTACAGTAAAAAAATTAGCTGAAAATACCATTAAAATCTCAGTCTGCATTTTGTCTCTGTGGTTTCCTTTAACATTTCTTATTCTGAGCCCTATTAATTCTGCTGATTTCCAGCTGTTGCTTGTTGAGAAGCACGCACTACGATCAAGAAACAAATGGTTATTCTCTCTTGGCCATGGTACCTAGGTATTAAAGGATATTTCCATTAATGCTCTACACCAAGGCTTTACTACTGCTTGACATATGGTGCAATTTATCCCTGTTGACAGAAGGAACTGAAATCAGCACGATCATTTTATAGCCTAATCCTGTACCTTGTATTAATGCGTAAACGGTGACACATGAGAATTTTACTGCGTGACATAAAACATACATCAGCATTGAAGGGATGTGTCTGTGTGCCAGAGGGAAGCTTTTTTTTGCTTCGGGGAAGACTGCTTTCTTCACATAGAGATGTTGATGGAATAAGGTCAAGCCACCTGGGTTGGAAAAGCAAACCAATGTTGTAATACGGAGAGCAAAAGGAGATAATGTCTATCTTCTTGGAACTCAGAGACGCAGATGTTCAACTTCAGGGATCTAGAGCGCAAGTGCCAATTTATGAGTTTGATGGATGCTCAGCATCCACTGTTGTCCATGGAGATTTAGCACAGGCAGTCAGCAGAGCCTAAAGAGTGACTCAACAGTGACCCAGGCAATAAGATAACCTGGAGTATTTGTGGCCTCTGCATTAGGATTCCTTCACAATTCTGGACCAGCAGCTGGAGTCAGGTGAGTCCCACAGCTGAGCTGTGCCCCATACCCCTCTGGTCTACAAAAGAAATCTCAACTGCATAAAGCATGAACGGACCTTCACATCTCTACAGTCTGGGAGGAATTCAGCTCCAGAAGCAAACACCTGGATTTGAGTGTCTGGAGCTGAATCTCCCCTGAACTTTTATGATTGTGTGGTTATACGGGGCCTACAGCAAGGACCTGCTCATGAATCAGCTTGATTCTGGAGTAAAGACTTGTAAAAGTCTTGCTAGGATGATCGTTTTTGGTGTAAATGCTCTCAGTTCATATGCTGCAGAGCTGATTGAACTAAATCAAGCATCCAAGAATCTTAACATTAAGCCTAACTTAGAGCTGCCTATAACTTGTATGGAAAAATCTGGTCCAAACCTAGAATTTCTGGGGTTCATTTAGCCCCTTAACAACTGAATGTAGACTCTGAATGGTACTTAGCTGTCTGAAACTTTGTGTAAATTTTGGCTTGGAGGAATGGGAAGACCTTTCTTCTTCTGCCTTGGTTCAGGTATGCTCTAAATTCTTGCCACCTGATTTAGCCCAGATGCCCACCTTCCATATAAAAGTTACCCGAATGCTAGACACCACCATCTCTACAGGGAAAAAAAAAAAGCATGGTGACCAAGTTCCTTTGCCTTCTTTGTCTTGAACCTAGCCAACACTGAGCCATCTGCATGCATGGGTAGGCTGACTGCTCCTGGAAAACTGTCAAATCCATCTAAGGTCTGGAGTCCTTAATGCAACTTAAAGGCAGATGAATTTCACCTGGTTTAATTGTTCTTGGGACTCCTAACACCTTTTAGGAGGCTAACATGAATAGGGGTGTTGGGCATGAAGGGTGGGATTTATCTGATTAAAATTAGGTTTTTATTTTGAGAGAAACAGGCACTTCCAGAACACATTCAACTCAGACTAATTTAAATGTGTAAAATAGGTCAGATGAATCACATCTTAAAAATGACCACATTTTCCTTTAATCACAAGTGGGGAAAGGGGGGCTAACTACACAGGCGATAGTAGGTGGGATGAATCCTGCCCTCAATATCTCTGAAAATGAAGCCATTTTAGCTGATGAGACACAAAGTCGATGTTCCAGACATAAGGGACAATATGCTGTATGGGACTGAAAAACAGCAGGCCTTCATGATTTAAGAAATACAGAAAGTTACAGCATTACTGTCTTGTGTATATCTGTGTCTAGGTATTGAAATGAATCTGAACTTCTAGCGCTTTGCTTTTCTGCATGGTGTCTTGATTTTTTCCAAATGATTTTTTTTTTTTAATTTTTAATTAAAAAGAGATTTTTTACTAGCTTTAGGAGGGAGGGAAGGCAGGCTGCAGAACTGGACTGGCCCGAGGACTTCTCTGCAACCTGAATTCTCAGTGTAGGAGGGAGTGAGCCATTTGTCTCCCTGACTAACGAGATCCATGGACAACTGTAGACATTTGCCTACAAACTATGGCTTTCCTGCAACGGCCTTGATGGATGTGGTAGGCATCCTTTTTGGCTCTCAGTCATTTTGGTACAAAGCTTCATGGTGAAGAAAAGTGCCCTCTGTGCTCTTTTAGCTTTTGCTAATGCAACAATAACAGAAAACATTGTTACACTATTATATAAATCTTTTCAAGGTCTTCAGCTGATGTTATTTATGTTGTTATCCTGTCTCCCCACCTGAGAGTGCAACATCCTGGGACTGCAAAAAGTGGGGGAGCGACAAAATGCTAAAATGTAGAATGGTTTCTCTATGATGAACAATTACACACAGTAGGTAATTTTGGTCTGGAAAAGAGGTACCAGAGAGGGCATCTGATACAAATGAATGAGATGAATGAGTGGCTTAGAGAGGGGGAAGAGGGAACAACTCTTATCTAGTTTTCCCAAGGGGAAAACCCAGGGGAGCATCAAATAGCATTACTGTCTGGTTAGTTTGGAAAAAAAAAAAAAGGACACATTTCTTCTAGTAGTGTGAAGTGCAGCTGTGAAACACTTTGCCAAAAGACAAGGGAATGCTAACACTTACATGCTTTCAAAAAGTGATAGAACACATTTAGGGAAGAAAACTCCGTTAAGGCCTTTACTTACAAAATCACGCTGGGAGCTGCTGAAGGCCCAGAGCCGCAAGTTGTCAGGATGTTCTTGGTTTTCCTCTTGTCTATGCATTTTCTATTGGCCAGTGATGGAAACAGAACTTGGTTAAGCAGGCCTTTACTTTGATCTCATACAGCTTCATCACATATAGTCTGTACCCACAACAGCCATGTGCACATGAGGTTTAGGCACTAACTGAAAGAGTCTTCTTGAAGAAATGGTGTCCACCAAGTGCTTTACCCTGATCTGCAGCAGTAGCTGGGTAAGCTCTTTCACAACCACTGGATCTGATCCCACAGGAGAAGGCTACATCGTGGAGATCATATCAAAGTCCTCAATGATGCAAAACACCAAAGCGCTTCAGGAAATATGATACTTTGTTTAGTCTGAGTGAGGCGTTGATTAACAAACTGCTCATTAAGTGTCATTAGCTTTAAGTAGACAGGTCATATTGTAGGAACATTTATGAGACTTCACCAAACATTTAAGGGTGAACATGTTTGAAGAACAAAGCCCTGATTTTCCTGCATCTTTTATATCCTTTTTGGGCAGAGGAGGAAACACACCTGTTCTACTGGCACTGCTATCTACAAGGCAGTACCATGAGGTTAGGAGTCCAAATGTCCACAAGGTGCAGAAGATACCCTCTGGCTGAAGGTTCCCCAAAGTGGAATTTATCAGGATCCCCCATTCAGCAGCTCTGTCCATCTTCATGGCTTTGGACTCTTCCACATAATGAAGTCAGTGCCACCTAGTGTTGCTCTCCTTCAGTGCAAAGGAACTGGACCTAAATGGACATTGAAGGGAACAGGAATAATTTGTCTCTGCTTAAGAACAGATGTGTTGGGGTTGCCCACTTGGCTGTGACCAAGCCCCGGAGAGCACCATTTCGTTTTGCTGAAGGAGGCTCTAACTAATTGCAGACCTATGAAGCATGTCACAGGCATGGTGCATCAGACATGGACAGCTTCATGGCTCTTGTGGCTCACTGGTCTCATCTTCTGTGATTTCCTGTGCCTGACACCAAGACTCGTCCTGACCCATGTGTCTCCAACCTGCTGCACTGGATCTATATAGTCATGTCACGGGAGAGAGATCAGGGCACAGGGCTGCAGACAGGACGCATAGTGCCGTGGGCATAAGAAACCTTCTAGGTATCCCCTGCTCAGCTGCTGTCTGTCACCATGCTCCTTCCACCACCACAAGAGCTTTAAACCTGATGCATTGCCCTCATGGGCTGGGCAAATTCAACACTCAAGGTGGAATCACAGATGAAGTTGACACTCAACTGCTTTATCAGAGGGTTGTCCTGCCCATGCCGTGGGAGCTGGCTGCTTTTGAAAGCAGAGAAACAAGAGCAGGAGCCCAACCTTGCCGAGTTGATTTCGTTTTCAGCATAAAAAATATCCTGGTAAAAAATTTAGATGTTTCTGGCTTGTGATTTCTTCCTTTCCGCCTCCCAAACACTTCTTTCAACAAACTGTTGAAATGTTTCCCATGTACAAGGAAAGCCTGGGGAGCAGAAATGTTTCTGACCAGGCAGCTAGCTGAAGTGTTGAAGGTCTGAGGAATGAAAGTTCATGGCCCAGCAGGTCAGCTAACAGTGTCTCTTGCAGAGAAACAAACCAGAGGAGTTCAGCTCCTTTAAACTGTTTATTTCTGACAGAAATGTGGTTGAGAAATACTGCCTGTCAGAGTACAGATCTGCTCTCTGTCCTCCTCTGCTAATACCTGAGCCCATCAGCAAGGTGGACTGAATCTTAACACCAGGACAGCAACTTCTGAGCTGCTACCCACGAGCCCTGAAACTGTTCATAATTGGGTGCAGAGAAGGTACCCAACAGACAGCAAGAAGGACTCAAGCCCTTTGGATTACACGTTGTGATTACATCCCCAGACCAACACAGTCACTCTACACAGCCCACAGCTAAATAGCTGGTGGACATAAGGACAGCTGAGAGGTTTCAGAGCAAGGGCATTGTGATACAGGAGGAAAATGAAGGCACCATAGGGTGGGCAAGAAGTGTTTGTCAAGTGAGGTTCAGAGAAGATTGGACAGAAAGCTGAAGTGACTGTGGAGGAGTGTGTGAGGCTGATGACACAAAACCGCAAGAAATCAGATTTCATTAACCAGAATAATCATCACTGAACGGCTCCTGATTGCTCTGTTATATGTCATGTTTGCCGAGTAATTCAGGAACAAATAAGAACCCATGGAATATTTTTTCTCATGATATTTTCTATAGCTAGGGACAGTTTAACACTGGTGTCCATCCCTGGCAAAACAACCTTCTCCAGTTCCTCCTTTCTTGATGTATGAGGCAATTGACATGTGGTGGTTTCAACATACGTGCTAGAAGATGCTCTTGGTGTGTTTGGTGTAACTCACCCCTAGTGTTGGGTGGTCTCACTGGCTCTGGCAGACTAGCTCTGCCAGTCTGAAGGTTGGGACTGGGGGTTCATGAATTGGGGTCCCAAAGTGTGACAAGCCCTTCTGCTACAGCACTGACCAAGCCAACGGCGTCTGGCCACAAGAGAATAGCCGGGGCAGAGATAAGACCTGGCTGAGGCCAGGAAGGAGCAGAGGGAAGCCCATCACATTAGATCTGTCCTCAGCAAACAAGACGTGATAGCCTTGCGAATGTGTGTGGCAGCCTGGTGAAAGGCACACCAAAGGTTTAGCTGAAAAGCACATAAGAATAAGGTTGGTAGCTTTCACCCCACTACTGTGAGGAAAGGAGCTCAGGCTCCATGGACTCAACATCCCCAACAGGCAGGGGTGGTCAGCAGAGGAGCATCATGGGGGACAACCACAACTGGAGCAGAGCATTAGGTGGGGAAGTAACACAAGAAGGTGCCACAAAGGAGGAGGAGGCTTCGCATACTCAGTGGAGAGGGGCAGATACCATAGAATAATGACTTAAAGCACTTTGGGGATGTAATTAACACCCGTTTGGCCACAGAGTGATCTACAGGTGACTATGCTTATGAGTTAACTGTCCTGGTTATCTGACAAAAGTTAGATAGCAGTAGCCATGCCTTTCTTGTTGAAAATTGGGTAGTGTAACCTTCTTCCTCTCAAACAAATTACCATGGCTGTTGGGACAAGCTCTTTAGTTACTGCTGTAATGCTGTTGCTTCTGTTCCTGGACTATGTCCCTTCTCCTGTTCAACCGGAACGATCCAATGTTCCCCCCGTCAAGCCCTGGCTCAGCAATATTAACACGGCATCTGCCAGGCTGTTTTGAATAGCGGCTAATATCTATGCTGCTTTAAGCTAAAAGAAAAGCCTTTTCAAGTGTTGCATACATTACCAGGAACAGTGGGGAAGGATGTTAATAATTCATTCATGCTCTCAGACTCCGGAGTGTGCTAGATCTTTCAACTTATAACAATAGACATCACCCTGCAGGCTATCATGTCCTGCATTTAACAAAGGAAAAGAAAAGAGAGGGGGTGAAAAGGAGGAAGATTTCCCGGGTAGAAAATCTGAAGCTTGATGAAGAATTAAAGCCTGTTAAATGTCTACTTGAGCCAGCCATTGAGCAATAAAACCTATTTGCAACCCATTGTTAGAAGAAAGAGCTGCATGTGTAGGAAAAAGCATTTGTTGAGAAGATGCTGGCACTGCTTTCCATCGGTTGTGGAATATATCGCCCTCCTGGGGCTCCTGTTCAACGAGTTTTTCTTATTCAGGCCAGAGCAGAGATAGAACAGGAAGGAGTTACCCTGAGAAAACGTACGTGTAGAATTTGTTTCATATGACTGGCCCATCTATTGAGTATCTGAGTAGCCTTCAGCTATAGCCTACCCCCATAGGATGTTTCCAGTGGATGTGATAGAGTTCCATACACCTATTTCCAGCTCTACCAGAAATACAGGGGACCAGAAGTGACAAGTGTTAAGAGGACTGGTTTGGGACATAGGGTGAAGGAGGCAGAAAAGCAGCCACTACTGAAGGCACCGCCAGGATCTTTGGGCTGGTGACCATTGCTGAAGTGTGGCGACCCTCAGCAGCCGTCATTGTGCCCATCACACAGGGGCAGGGAGAGAAGCCACCCATTTCTTCAGGACTCATCCTGGGTCTGTATTGTTGCCTTTCACTTCTTCATCCTCAGTGGAACAACCTGGCTTATCCTGGCTCTATCACTCCCAAGGTGGTAAAATCCTACCTGTCATGTTGAGAAAACCCACCCCAGTCCAAGAGTCAAAGACTATCCTTCTCTTGGTGGAAAGACATTTTTAAAGAGAAAGATTGAGGTCCTGTATGTGGTGGGTACTAAACTACACCCAAAAATAACAAGAAGACTCCTCCAGCAAAGAGTGCACCATCTGAATGAGCAAAAGAGTGAGACAGAACTGAAATGTTTCCTTCCTGGGTAGGCAGGAGATAAAGAAATAGAATTTAATTCTTCTGAGATCCAACCAACCTCCTTATTCCTGTAGTCACGTCAACAGTTTTGAGCAATTTAACAAATTCCTCATGCGATTCCACTCATTCTCATTCAGAATTATCCCAAATTGGTTGACAAATGGAGAAAAGGGCTTAAGTCCTATCACCACTTCTAACTTCTTGATGAAACCCCGGGTTTTCATTGAATGTACTGGCCCATTGAATACAGTATTTCACTCCCTGGAGTTCACTTGCTGCTATTTCCCAAGGAAGACTCCCCATGGACATTCTTCTGTACTTGAGAGAAGAAAAGCAATGCTTTAATTTTTCCTTTGTACAAGTCTGCACATCAACCACAGAACAGTTTTCCTTCAGAAAGACAAGTTATCTCAAAGTAGAATTGCAATTTGAGCGCTGCTGCACATAAAAACAAATTGGAAAATTCAGGCTTGCTTCACTCTCTTTTACTCCAAGTTCAATACAGGCGGATTCTGCTGGAAAGATATTTACAGCTGTGTGCAAAAATGCTGGGCTCCTCTGAACAGATGCGTGAGAACACTGATGCCTTGGAGAGAAAGACAAGAAGAAAGCACTTCACAAGGCAGGGAGCAAGCATAGAATCATAGAATCGTTTAGGTTGGAAAAGACCCTTAAGATCATCTAGTCCAACCATTGACCCTACTCTACCAGGTCTGCCACTAAACCATGTCTCTAAGCACCACATCTACATGACTTTTAAACACCTCTAGGGGTGGTGACTCAACCACTTCCCTGGGCAGCCTGTTCCAATGTTTGATAACTCTTGCAGTGAAGAAATTTTTCCTAATGTCCAGCCTAAACTTCCCCTGGTGCAACTTGAACCCATTTCCTCTTGTCCTATCGCTAGTTACTTGGGAGAAGAGACCAGCTCCCATCTCACTACAACCTCCTTNAAGAGCATGGTGAGTCATGTTATGTAAATGGCATAGGGAAGCGGAGAGAAACTTCCAACAAAATTTTACTGATGCATTTCTTTTTTATAGACATGAATGGAAAACCCATCTGGACAGCTTGCACTTTGCAAGACTGTAATTTGAGTTCCCCCTGTGGTTAGGATTGAGTTCAGTTTTTGCTATTCCCGCCACTTTAAATGCTCTTTTATGTTTTCTGCTCAGAGTGACCCCCCTTTTAAGAGGGGTGGGTGCTGAAGTTGTTTTTCACCCAGCATTTCATATCCATGGGAAAACTTCTCTCTGGCTGAAAGAGTGAAGTAGCCAGCTCAAGGTCACCCAGAAAGGGAACGGTAGGGCCAACCTCGCATCCATACCTCTGTATGTGCACTAAAGCTGTGGGAGGATGACCACAGTAATTGTGGCCCCTGTCCCCGTCCCAGTTTTCCCTAGTTTTCATGCCTTTGTGCAGTGATGACGTACAAGACATACAGTGACATACAAGAGACCATAGAGTTGAGTATTCAGGTAAAGGGCTGTGATATAGGAGTTTCTGAAGGACTGTGACCATACGGAGAAGATAGCAGCTCAAATGTGTCCTGTCTTTGCCCTGTCCCTTCTATATCTGCTACATGCTTCCAAAAAGGTCTTTTGCAACCTGTAGACAGCTCCAAATTCAAAATCAAATGAGCCCTCTAAGGACACAAGGCCTCTCAGTGGGCATTGTTCTGATGGCTTCCATGGAGAAAGACTAATTTACACTATCTGCGTGCCTGTGGTACAATCGTTTTTTGTTCATGCTACAAACAAAAACTTCACTAAAACAACACTACCAGCTGGGTTTATCTTGTGGTGAAGGCAGTCCATTAGCTGGCAGTTGCTATTGAAATTTTTCCAAGAGACGCTGCTCACAGGGCTGATTTACAGCCAGTGGTGAACTGTGTTAGGGGTCCTACTATACGTCGGCGTGGTTAATGGTTTGCTCAGTCTTCTCTGATGAGGCGAAGGAAGAGGATTTTAACATGGACAGGGTTGTACAACAAAGAAATAAGGTCTAATTTAAGGACATTGGGATCTCTAAGCTAAGACTCGTGCCACAGCGGACTGGGACAAGGTGTACAGCTAATGCTTCCTCCAGTTTCTTCATCCACAAGTGTGTGTGACCATCTTGTGTCCAGAGATGCATCAAAGAAGGGATGGCAGGTCCCTAAGGCTAACGTACATGGTACATAGCAGAGCTTTCAGGCCATATGACAGGGCGTGGAGCAGTGGCAGAAGGCAGAAGCTGGGCCTCCTTCTCGGTGCAATGCAAGCCTTGCAACTACCAGCTCCTTGGCCTGCCATGTGAGCTGTCTGGTGGAGTGACAAAGTGAGGAGAGAGGCCAAGAACAGGAGGGCACCGGAGCTCAGGAGAGTGTAGGTGAGGTGACAGCCCCTTGGAGGAGACCTCTAAGATGCTAGGCTTGGTCTTTCAAAGCTAAAACCACCTCAGAAAGGATATATCACTTGTGTTGGGACCTCAGTCAGGCTGAAGCCATCAGCCCTGTAATTATGTGTTGAACACAGACTTCCCAGGGAGCTTTAAGTCAGTACTTGGGATTTGTCTGTTTGACCCATTCTTGTCCAGCCCCCCAAGCCCCTTAAATGCTCTTTCATGGGGCAGAGGTCTCCTGAGGTAGAGACAATCCCTGGGCCATTCTGAGCCCAATGAGGTGTCACTTTGTCTTCTGGGGACATGCTAGGGACCCAGTGATGGAGACAGCCTGCAGACCTGGCCTGCCTTTTCACTGTCTCCTGTGTTTGTGTGTGTGGGGGGAGCACACTTCAGGCTTTTCACATCTCATCCTGACCCCCCCAGCATGGACATGGAGATCTTGGAGAAGGAGATAGATAGGCAGTGCCATGCTTTCCCTTGGTCCCTCCATTCACCCATCTCATCCTTGTCATCCTTGGCGTCTCCTCTGCAGAGGTGCCAGTGCGATGTGACAAGATTGCAAATAGGCTTGGCACAAGAGTCCTGCTTTCTTTTTTCCTTCCCTCTGCAAGGACACGCAGCCAAGAAAGTGTCAACCGCATAACTCTGCCCCAGCAGAGCCCTGCAAACTCCCCCAGCCAAAGCAGCTGAATAGGAAATGTGATGGAGCTGGAAACTTGTCATTGTCAGCTGGGTCCTCCATCCAACAACTCATAAAAAACCTGACGTGAAAGCAGCCGGAACCACTATAACTTAGTCCTACCTGAGAAATGGCATTCAATTCCCCGACTGTTTATTTAACTTTACACAACAGTTGTGTAACGTCGTGCTGCTCTGTCCTGATCTATTTCCACAGAGCGGCTTTTTGGCTGAGGAAACAGATGGGTCAAACTTGGTGTTTCACAGAGCTCTGCCATGCAAGTGATTATTTTGAAAAAGAAACGCCTCTAACCCAGGGCTTTGGAGACCTGCAAAAGAACAATAAAAAATGCAGGTTTAGTTTTATTTTCATTTTAGAGACATTTGTGATGAAACGCTTGCACTGAGCCTAACCACACAGGAACAAGCAGGAAAACCTAGGCCCCCAGATGTAGTGGGTTTTTTACCAGTCATCTTTGTTAAGGTCATTTTGGGACTATTGAATCCTTGGACTGGGCTATTCTTTTTTCCTGATTACACCTGTATGACTTGATTTCCTATTGAAATCACTCAGCTGTAGCCAAGGAGGACGGCACAGCAGAAAACAAGATTCGATCTCACATTCCCCAAACAGGACCTTGAGAACCAACGCTTCAAAACCTGCTCACTTTCCAAAGCTGAAACCACACAGAAGGGACCTGGCTTGAATAAAATAAATTCCCCACATGCTTGGTAAACAAAGGGAGACATTTGACTCTCTACGAAGTGTGGACCAAAGAGATTTGGTTTGCATACTGTACTGCAACCTTTTTTTTTTTGTTTATCCTCATTTTTGTCAGAATGTAAGCACGGAAAATTCAGACCTAGGAAATTTGGTTGCACTGAGTTACAAGTACATCAATACAGAAATTTTCACTTATTACCTGGAAAGTTTATAGCGACTTTATTCCGCTGTGCCCAGTATCTTTTTCTTAGATTGTTTTTTGTGTAGTATGAAGTTAATTTTTAACAATAAACACAAGAAGCACAGATGTAGGTTTGACACAAGCAACTTGCATAGCCACTGAGAATGACATTTAAATGTGAGAACTAATGTGATGAAGAAATGAAGGAAGTGAATACATAGCATAGGTTAAGTAAGGTCTAAAAGGTGTATATGCGTTTGGGTTTGGCATTTTCCCTGGTATAGTGTTGTTGGAGGTCACGTTATTTTCTTACTGCCAAGCAGCGCTAAGACAAATATGCCAAATGATCACCATCAAAACGCTAACCCTGCACCTTGATTTGTGCCTGGAAGTAAGGAACTTTGTGCAATAATTCTCACAGTCAGAAATGAACACACAAAAAGTTCAGTTTTCATTTAATTGTGTTGCAAACAAAATCATAGACAATTCTCAGGAAAAAAGGTTGAGGGTCAGTGATCCTCTAATCTGCTACTCCAAGGGAGGATGAACTTCATTTAAGCAGTTCCTGAAAATATGAATTTAAGGTGTTTTTAAAAAATGCTTCCAGTCGTGGAGAGCCCAACTTCCTTGGGTAGCCCAGGGAAGTTGTGGAGTCCCCTTCTCTGGAGATTTTCAGGACCCGCCTGGATGCAGTCCTGAGTAATGTGCTCTCGGCATTCCTGCGTCAGCAGGGGAGTTGGACTAGATGATCTCTAGAGGTCCCTTCCAACTCTGAAAATTCCGTGGTTCCGTGATTCCGTGATTTCTTTGCTACCCAGTCCCCCAGCGTTACATGCAGGGAGCGAGCCGCAACACAGGGCTGTCTGGCCAACTCGGAAGCTGCCAGCGTTGGCTCTGAACCGATCCGTCTTGTGGCTGCTCTTGCAATGCGCGATCAAGGAACAGCCTTCCACCCGCAGCCCTTTTCCCCACTGCACACATGGAGCAACAAATGGTATCTACATATATGACGAGCGATGGATACAACAAGCAGATGGTGGGAGAACAAGGGCCCAGATCCATTAGCAGAAGTCTGGATCCACTCACGGATGATTCACCAACGCTAAGCAGGGGTAAATACATAACAGGTACTCCACGCCAGCCATTCCACCAGGAGCTGGAAGTCTTGAGCGACAAATCCAGGGCTCTCGCATCCTTGCATATGTCTTTTTTGCAGTTGTACACAGGAGGGCAGCAAACATTTACTCAGCGTTTGGCACCGCATCTCTTCCTAACCCCTGCCATAAATAGATGCTGTTGGGATAGCATAAACTGTCCGTCACCACGAGCGGGTGCCTGCTAAATAGCCCCATAAAAACTCCCCAAGTGACTGTAATTAGATGGCGTGGGCATTTCATTGTTATGACTAAGACAAAAGTTGTCTTTGGATTTTTGCCTGCTGCCAACCTGAATTCATCCCCCACCAAATTAGCTCTGGATGTTCCTTTCTTCTCTCTAGTTCAGTTTTATAGGGTGTTTGCTATCACTTGTGTAAGTTTTTGCAGTGGTTTTCATTCTCCAGGGAAATTACACTTTTATTCTTCCTATCGAGGTGCTGACACAGGCGTTCCAACCATGTCCATTCCTCTTGTTTCCTGGTGAAGCGTACACTGGGGATAAGGGAAGAGGGGAGCGTGTTAGAAATATCCTGTAATTCCAAGTAATGAAGCTTGTCAATGGGTATGAAAATCATTATTTTACTTTTGAAAGTAAAGGCCTGCAATAATGTGTTTCTCAGCCATGATTCTCTTTTTTTTTTTTTTTTTTTTCAGGTGGGTATAATTAAAACAATTGTCTTTAGCCTGCAAATATAGCCACTGCCTCCTTCCTGCTCTCAGCCCTGCTCCATTCATCACTTTGACTTTGGCTTCTCGGCAACTTTGTCCGTTATCCAGCACAAGAAATTCTGCACATTTACGTTGATCCCAATTCAGATTGAAGCCTTTGGGGTGGAGCAATGTATTTTGCCTATGAATTTGCTCTGGCTGATCCTAATTAAAGGATTAATTGCCACCTGGTTGGATTCTCTTCAGCTGCCTAAATGGAGTCCAGGATGGGTGTGTAAGGTGAGATGAGCAACCCTCCACAGTCTCATTGACTACAAGGGGAGCCAATGGTGGCTACCCATTCTCAAACATCCCATTTCAGACATCTAAAATTAGGTAGGGTGAATTCTGACACAAAGGCCCATTTTCTTTCCATTTAACTTTATATATCAGACTAAGGGTGGACGTCTGGGGTACAGAGCACCTCTACAGACCAAGGAGACATTGAGGTCTTGGGTAGTTTGCACTGCCCTCTGAAAGTAGCTCTTTTCTTCAGTAGTAGAGAGGGAACTTCAGAAATCACGCCCTCAGGTAGGTGCTTAAAATTACATAGGGCGATCTGTGCCCCAAAGCCAAATTTTACATTATTTTTGCGCACTGAAATTAATGGGATTTAGGAACTTAAGTGCTGGGAAAAAACCCAGAGTTGATTCATCTGCCCATGGTCATGTCAGTAAACGTGTGATGGGAATTGAACACAGATCCGCGTCCCAGCCTAATCCACTAAGAATAATCATTCACCCCGTGAGATTCAACAGTCTCACACAAACGGAGCAAGACCAGCACAAACAGCATGTGTCAAAAATCATTGTGGGAAAATGTCTGAAAGGGTATGAAATACTAACGCTGCCTGTTGCTGTAATCTTTAGTACAATAATGTCATTGGGGAGTGGGATTACAAGAGACGCTGTGTGGAATGAGGCTGTCTTATATCACAGGAGTCCACTAAGACAAAACATACAATAAGAAAAAGCCTGACCAAGCAAAACCCAGACACTGTCCAGCTGTGATTTCATGGCAACAAACATGATTGGGGATTTTGCTTTTCTAAAAGTTTTATTCTGCCTTTTGTCACAGAATTGCAGCCCAAACCATGAATTCTGATTTGGAAAGTTCACCTCCAGAAACAGAAAAGAAGGGTCTGGGAGTGCAAGGGATACAGGAACACTCTCAGTGTATTAAAATAAAATCCCTGGCATGGTTTACTCTGGCAGTTGTATTGGGAATATAATGTTAATTGCTGGACTAGGCTTTGGGCAGCTAATGAGTAAAGAATCTTACACGGATTCCGGTCTTAATTACCTGATTTCCTTTAACCTGATTTCCTCTAACCTACCAGGTCAGTGGGACTAATTCCAGAACAAGACACTATGGTATGTGAGATCTTCAAACACGTCCAAGGATTTCCAAAGATGAAAAAGGAAGTGGGAAAAGGTGCTAATCTCAGTGGAAATTAGGCACCTATGCCTAACATAACGACCTAGAAATAATCGTTTTCTAACCACTTACCAGTCTCAAAACCCATAGACACGTCAGACCTTGCCCCCTCACCCCCCAAAATACTTTGGCACCCAGACTCTGCTCCTGCCCTCATCAAGCTAATGAAGCACTGTGGGAGGCATCTTACCTGACTTTAGAAGCCTTCAACGTCAGCACAACTCACCTCCCCTTCCCAAAACTTCTTTCTGTGATGTGCTGCAAGTCCTACAACTTCCTGTTTCTCTCAGCTGGAAACAAAAAAAGTTATAAATTAAGAACTCTTCATCAACACAAAGAGGGAAGACGTGTCTGAATCAGTAGACACATGGTAAGTCAGGCTTGGTAGGATCAGCTCTTGAGTTGACCGCATGAGCTCCAAAGCTTTGTCACTTTCTTCTACCTGATGCTTGCTTAGGTGGCACTGGTCCCAAAAAATGAAGTTTGCCCTAGATGCAAATTCTTTGAAGTGATTTGCATAACTCTGCTCATTTTTTCCTATGAGACTCTAGCACTCATTTTGGTTACACTTTGCACCAGTTTTGTCCAGGCAAGTCTTGCTCTTCTTCACTTATCCTTTAAGGTGTAGCACTGGGTGCCACTCAGTGGTGAAAATCAGGTTAGAATGAGGTCTCTGAACCAGTGGACAAAGTCCTTGCTGGGCTCTGTGAAGAGGATGATAAACTCCGCCACCACCTAGAGAGGGCGTCTCTCTTCTCACCTGGTGTTATTACCACAGCAGGACGGTCAAAAGAATTTCCATTTGTTGCTCAATATCAGAACCTGCAACTACATAGAGACAGCTCCAATTAAATGAAATATTCATATAAAATAGCCCTGTTTCTGAGTTAAGGGTCTTTTATAGTTCTTTTTGTTTGTTTAGGCTTTAGCTTGTACTCTGTGCTCCTTGTTTGGTGTCTTCAGCTCTTGTTTCATTAAGAGATAAGAGAAAAAGGAAAATAAATTAAAGAGAATCAGCAGATTATCGATGAAAACCTTGAAGTAAGAGTTGGAAATGCTCACCAGTTTGTAAGCAGATTCATCTCACTTTCTTTAGCGGTCTAAGAGTTAGTCTTTTAGTCTAGACTACCTCTGTTTTTAGTAGACATAGACACAGGAAAGACATAGACCTCTCCAGAGACTGCTAAGATGATTTGTCATTAATTGAATGGTCTCACTGGGTCATAAACTGAACATGCCTTGTGCTTGAAGTGACACATGTGCCTAAATGACTGATTAGGAACTACAATTATTAGTGGTGGAATTTGGTATTCTGTGGGTTATGATGACACGCAAAGCCTTTTCCAGCTTCGCTGTAGAAATCTGTACCCACACATTTGCAGTAGAAACAAGGTGTCTTCCAAAACCGCTCTTAAAAGCCGTTTACCTCACCTATTCTTAAAATCTCCGGTAATGGAAAATCTGTCGCACTTGGGTGACTTAATGCCATACCTACCATAATTTTATAATAAACTACTCTTCTGAATAGAGTATGTCAGTACGTTCCTCTTTTAGCAGAATTTCTTTTGGTTTTAACTAGTGTGGATGATTACTTCCCATCTTTAAAGCCCAAAATGAACATTTTGATCACCTTGTTTGATCTCCTGACAATAAGCTGTCCGCAGAATTACACCTCTCTATTCCTGAATTTAGCATTCAAACATAATGCATGCGTTTCATAAGGACAACCAACCTTGAGTAAGGTTGAAGAAGCAAAATCCCATCAAGCTCCTGATTTATATGCTGATTGCTTTTTTTTTTTACAAATACAGAAAATTTGAAGAAAAGTGAATTTAAAATTAAGAAATGCACCCTTTTTTCCCCCCAGAATAATGTAAACAAGATTGTTCAACACTGTTGCTTCTCAGCGACTGATCTGCTGCTCTGACCTTGTAATCAGAGAAGACTGTGAGCCCTTGGTTTTTCTTTGAAGACTGCTAATAATTAAATCCTATTGTTTCATTGAAACAGAACATGACTCTCACAATTTGTAACCAGAAGCAGAATAGCTGCAAAGAACAATGTTGGATAAACATGCCCTTCAAAGATCAAAGGATGGAGGGCTTTGTCAATTAAAAAAAAAAAAAAAAAATCAGCATAGCTAAACTGCTGTTTCTCAGCAACTTAGTGTGGGTTCAGATCTGAGGCTGCCTAGATTGCTTTGCTTTCATTTCACAGTCTCAAGGGCATCCTTATTCCCCAAAAGCGCATGGGGGAAGCTGGCACACCCACATGTGAGTCGTGAGTCTGCGGGCAGAGGGATAGAGTACCCCCTCATCACTAATTAAACGTTCAAAGGATTCATGTTCTCTCCAAGCAACACATCTTTGTGACATTAAATAAAAGTTGGCCTCAAAGAGAAAACACACACACGATATGTTCGACAATGCAATGGGCAAGAGGATAACAGGAGGATTTGACTTTGTAGTGACACTGTTTGCTTTCATTTTTTCCCTGGGAGAGCCCTTCCCTTCTCCCCGAGTTTCCATCAGAGCGTTTGTCCTCCTTACCAATCGGAAACTCATCTCTGATGTCACTTTGGCCATGCAACTCCAAGAGGAGATAGGAGAAGCCACAGTTGCTGAAGGAGTTTACCCCTTCCCATGAATGACTATGTGACTTATGGCCAGCAAAGCCTTCCTAAATTAACGTGACTCTCACCAGGTGTTTCCTGGTGGCTCAGAAAGGGGGCAAATTTGCAGGAAATGAGTCACAGCTAAATCTTGGCATGCCTGGTCTGTATTTCATAGCTTTTCCTGCCTCTGTTGAACATTTTCTTTGGACATGAAGACTCCCTTTCTGAAATGTCTCTACTTGTGCAAGGACAGGTGACTGCTGAGAAGGGCAGATGGCATTCTGCATGGCCTGACCCTTCCGGCGGGAGTTGTGGGGTACAGTCCATCCATATATTCATCTCATAAACTTCTCAAGTGTCTCTTGTCCCAGTGCATGTGTGTATGGACATGCTTCCAGCACATATAGGTCGTTGGCTAAGGAGCTGAGGCGACCCTTCCAGCGACAGTGTAGACCTAGGACCTTTCTCTTGTCTAGATGGAGGTCCAGGTGGATCACCTAGCTATGGTATGTGGGTCTCAGTGCAAAGGAGAGGTTATCTTGCAGTGAGAGCCTTGTTGAAGGTCAGGATGAGGTAGGAGTAGATTGTAGGAGACACAGGTGAAACTGGGCAAATCACAGTGAGGACCTCATCCACTCAGTCTTATGCCAGCACATTCTGGAAGAGAATATGAATTTGGAGGACACAACACTACTTTGTCCCGTCCATCCAAAGAGTAATCAGATAGAGGCAGCCCTTTGGAGGGAGTTAAGCATGGTGCAGGGTGAAATCTGCTCTCATGGGGTTTTCATGCAACAGTTCATGTGTGGTTGTCTTTTCTGGTGTCACTTGTCTTTAGAGAATCAGCTACCACAAGTATCAGTCATGATCCTTCACAATCCTTTGCTGGGATGAGTTTTTGTTGCAACTCTCTCCTAGCACTAAGCCAAATTTCTGAAGCAGACAGAGAGGGAAGAGATGAGAAAAGATTCATTAAGATCCACCCAGACCATCTTATTCTCTGCTGTACTGTTCTTCTTTGAACTCCCTGAGTAGTCCTGGTCTGGCTTGGGTAATAAGGTTAATGATATCTCTTAATGCAAAAGTGAATTTGACCTGTTTTCATTTTAGAGAAGGGGGAATTGAAGAAGATGTAAAACAGAACGAACAAATCATGCTGAAATTTTCTGGCAGAGCTGTCTCATGCATAGCTCTGTGCTTTCTGCTGCAGATCATGGTACCTCAGCTTGAGAGGGAATGAATGAGCTTCAGCTCTAGTTTTTTAAATTGAGGAATCAGAGTTCATTAGCAAGTTATTGCAATACAAATGCATTACAGAGAAAAAATTACTGATTTTTCCAGTGATAAGAAGAAAAGGAAGTCTTTGTAGCTGAACCACTCTCCTTTCCCTTGTCATTAAGTTACAGGGTGGATCTTCAGCTCACATTAAACTGTGGTGCTTCACTCTTCATGGCATTGGGTTTGCAATGGACATACAACTGGATCTACTGTGAGCCACATCTGTGAGTGAGCTATGTCTTCAAATGCTCCCTTTCCCTTGCAGATGGGGAGCAAACATCTGGTGGAGAGTGGGGATCGTCTCTTTTTTGAACTTAGATATGACCATAAGGTTTCCACCTGAAGCAGGGGAGGAAAAAGCTGTTTTATTCTGAGAATGAAGATAACATTTGTTCCCCTTACCTCTTGTCCTTCTGAACTCCAGTGTTGCTATTATGTGTGCCTGGACTTAGATTTATGAATACAATGAGAGGAATGTAAAGCATGTACTGCTGAACCTATGCGCAAGAGAACTGTCTAACCCAGGAGCCTGCTGAAGAATTGCAGATATTTGTTGTTTGTTTGCCATACTTTTTGATAAAGCAGAGCTAGTCCATTCTGCTTCCTGTCTATATTTCTTTTTTATTTCCCCGTTCTTAGACATTACTGTTCCAGTTTGGAGAATGTTTTGCAGTTTCCTTGAAATAAATCTCTCTCTCCACCTTCCTGGCTACTAAAGACAAAAATCTTATTTTAATGAGTGAAATTCTAATGTCAGTTAAACTGAGGAAAGAATCTGGCCCATAAAGTTTGACAAATGATGATCATTTTAAAAAATAAAATGTACGCATTGTGTCTAAACACAATTGACCTCATTCCCCTCGGCTGTCCTGATGTTCAGCTGCTTGGAAAGTTTCCTTCAGGGAAACCTTTATTAAATGATTCTTTTACATTTTGTTCCAAATTATCTCACTCCCTCATTTTATTTCTTCTTCGGGCTGGCTGCTTGCTACAGCTAATTTGGTTGTCCTTGCTGGGACTACCATAAATACTCTTTCCCAGTAGTACTTTGTAAGCTGAATTAGTCAAGTGATCTTGGCTATAACATTCAAGAAAACAGTCGATAAGATTAAAGACTGGGAGAACTTTATGGTTGGAGACACCGTTTTAAAGTCACCCATAAAGGTGCATGAGCAAAAAGTGCTGACAAGGCCAAAACATTTGATAGATGCTAAAATTGTGACCTTCAGCATTGTATTAAGAGGGATAATTGTTCACTCACTTCTTTCCCTACGGCGACTGTATTAAAGCACAACACTCTCTTTGGAACTCACAACAAGGACCCTTCCATACAAATAGATGAAATATCAGATTAAAAACAAGGAGATAAAGCCTGACCTACAAATTGAAAGACAGGGCATTGAAGCCTGCATGAGCCTCCAGGTGTACTGGGTCCTCGTCCTTCTCTGACTGTGAAGTAGAGAGGGTGACATCCCACCTAGGGTAAGTGGTACTAGAGTCATCCAAAGCAACAGTTTGTTCATCTCTGTCTTTGCTCTTCAGGCTTTTATTTATTTCCCTTGACAGTACCGAGAGTTTTATCCCGTGCTGGGCTGTGGCTCTTGGATGGGAGTCATAGTCCGAGAAGTCTGCTTTTGGCTTCAAGGTGGCACAGATTTACCACCTCCCCAGAATAAGCGGTGATCCTTATGGCACATGGTGCTGCACTGCTCCAGGCAGACTGGGTCTACGGTTGCCCATACGATGTTCTCATGTCTTTCTCTCATGAGGCTGAAGCTCCTGCTTTTATTTTAAAGCTGGGTGAACACTTCATTCACTGAAACCTAATTCTGGAGTAGCGAGGGGTAGCAATAGGGCTGGAATTATTTGTGACTGGGTGGAATTGATGAAGAGGCTTCTGTCAAAATTTGCCTTTTTTTTTATTTTTCCAGCCAAGCACCAGTTGGAAAATTTCATTTCAGCATTTTTGAAAGCAAATGTTCTTCCTTTTCAGTTCTAAAATAATTGTTTGCAAGTCTGAAATTGCCAATATTTCATTTAAAAGCATGAGGAAAATCATTAAAAACACTCCATCAGCCACACAAAATGTTTTGACCTGAAATATCTCTCTTCAACTAATTTTAAAAAAAAATATTATTTTTTTCCCCCTAGTTTGTCCAATATGCCTCTCTTCCCTTTCTCTCCCCCCCCCCCCCCCCCCCCACTCCACAAT
>VYXH01003096.1:237461-247645 GCA_013397275.1 Burhinus bistriatus
CCCTTCCCCCCCCCCCCCCCCCAAGAGTTTTCAAAATCAATTATTGCCACAGTTTGCTCAAACATTTTGCGACATAGTGGACAGAGCCACTTTCATGTCAAGGTCAACTGTAAATAAAGACATTTTCTAATACTAAATTGAAAAGGTTCAGACTTTATTTTGATGAAAAAGGTGAACTATTTTAATTTTATATGCAAATTACAATGAGGAAAGTATTAAAATATCGGCATTTCTTGTACAGTCAAAAGTCCATATATGATTAACTCTCCTGTACCACACACAGGATAGGTAGGTCTTTATCTTTACAAGGGCTTTCTTACTGTTAAAAGGTTAGTCTATTCATGTTACGATAAACCTGGAAAATTCTGGGGTGCAGAAATGCATGGCACAGCATAAACATGATCTGAGACATTTTTCCTGTACCAGATGACACTGCTTGAGGTTAGAACAAGTACCTGTTGCCTGCGCTGTAACATCTCCTGCAAATAGCTTCTTATTTGTGGCACTGATATAAAGGCTGTGTTTTATGGAGCTCACCCAATCAGCTTTTCTATGTCAGGTTATCACAGATACATTTTTTTCCAATTCATTTTGAGACCAACTGCTGTTAAGAGGCTGTAACAAGGGATGTAACTTGCTCCTTTCACTTCCATTCAGACACTTTGAATAAACCCACATTTCAGCCTTTTATGGTTCCTCTTTCCATTATACTTATTTTATTTTATTTTTCTCCATGGGGATTGAGCCACTTTATTCAGGTCATTTTCTGCAATATCATGTTAACCCATTAAAATGTCAAATAATTTATTGTCCATTCAGTCCAGCCGCCTGTCCTTTTCCCCTAAAAAGCACAGTCATTTCTGTAAGCTCTCCGTTCCCCTGCATGTTCAAAGGGCCTCGTGGATCTCCTCACCTTCTCATTAAATCTCGGTGAAGAACAGTTGCCTTGGAAACCAGGGAGCCGATCCAGCAAAGGGGCTGAGCATCTTCACCTTGCCTTGACTTTGGTGGGAGGTGAAGCCATTCAGCACTTCTGAAAGGACGCTTAGCACCTGGCCAGCAGAGAAAGCATTAGGCACTAACTACTGTTTTGTTCTAGTTTCAGGACGATGGGAAGTGATGCTGGTCCCTACACGCCCTCCTGTCCTCTGCGTGAAGAACAGAAGATAGAAAGAGGTTGAAACAGCCGATGCTTTTGTGGCACCTGTGAACTCATTCGTGATTGCAGAGATTTTGCAAATGCAAATGCATTCTAAATATTATTCAAAAGAACAAACCTTTTCTGAAAGTCTAAGAGGACTCAACTTTCTTTTCAGGTTATTTATAACATGTCAGTGCATTTGTAAGGGAGCTACCAGGGTCCTAGTTGGAGTAAGAAACCAGTTTGGATTAAAAAGAAAAGAAAACCAAATAAACAGCAAATCTTAGATGTTCTTTGAGATAATAGACAGCACCCTTCCAAGGATTCAGCCAATGTAAGCGCCACATCTTAGCATTTCCAAGAAAACCACCCCAGGCTTTGGAAAATTGCCAGTGAAGAAACGAATTCTAGATTGCAGTGATAATCACAGCAAGATATAATGTAGATAACCTATACCCTAAGAACAGAGCTGGCTCTGCTCCGGCCACCTTGGTCTGTCAGGTTCATTCTCTCAAGGTAAAGTCAGACAAGTGCAGCAAGTTTGCTTCCAGTGCCAGCTCAGCCCAGGATCAGGTTATCTGCTTTCATGAGGCCTTCAGATCCCCCACACAAGTTCTTCCCAGGTTCACCTGGCTCCATACAGAGCCGTTTCTTGGATCTGCACCTTGAAACAGGTACCAGGAGCATTGTTCAAGGTCCAGGAGACCTTTGCAGCTGAAGCAGCACTACACAAGCTCAGCAGAGGGATTTCAACCCGAAGCATCTATGTGCATTCCTGTCCTGGTTTGAGGTAAAACAAGACCAATTTTGTTCAATAACTTTACTTTTTAGCTAGGCCTCTTCTAACTGCTGAAATGAACAGCGTGTTGTGCAGAAACTGTTCACTCTCAGTGATAACANCTGTCATTCCAGCTGATTGGGGCAATCTGGCCCAAGCCATGACAATTCCTGTGGGGCTGAGTGAGAGTTAAACATCCCTTCTCAAGTGGGGAGTCATGACCACTGAAATATTTCCATTCTTAGGCTATCTGAGCCCATTCTGGACCATGGAGAGAGGCGCAGGTCATAATGTTGCCTGACCAAATCCAGGCACTAGCCCTGAGAAAGCTGCAGGTAGCTACAGGACTGTCTTCAGCAACATGATAGTCCTCTGAGAATGTTAAACCTGCCCACTGCTGTCTTTATTGGCTTTCAATAGGCAATTTTAAGGTATTTGCCTCTGGTTAATAAAGAATGAAGGACTGCATCCTTTCCCCATTCAGTCACAGTTTAAAAGCAGATGGGAGCTGTGCTTTACAGACAGCCCCCTGCTACCAGGATGTGTTAGGTGGCTTTGAGAACGTTTATTGAGTTTACAGCAATTTCAAGGACGTGGAGAAGCAAAAGAGCCTTCATATCAGAGACAGAGCATCTATCAAACCTAAGCAACCCCAATGGAAAAGAGAGCTTTTCAGGATCACAGTCTAATGGAGATGACAAAAATCTGCCTCATTCTTAGTTGTAGGTCTCAAATGTTTCATTGAAGCTTGCTCCTGGTCCTTATGTGCCTGCACGAAAAGGTCCATGTGGTGTACATCTGGGAGGATGCTTCCCTTCTGACTGAAGGTCATATCGGGCTTTTCTCCTCTTCAAACATAGTGGAGCTTTTTACCCCCAAAACAAGATTTGCTCCTATGGGTTACAAATTTTTCTCTGGGCTGTCCCTGCAAGGAATATCATGATCTTCTTATCCAGACACAACATGAAATGCTCGCTTTCCTTGATGGCAACCCAGAGTGGTAAATGCTCAGATAACTTTGGCTGATCCCATGTTGTTTCAGATATTGAGTTTGGTCAAGATATTTTTCCGAATGTCTCCAGGAATATTTTTTCAGACTTCTTCTCTTGATATTTTTGGTCTTCGTTCTCAGATCAGTTTTTATTTCTTTTGTTTTCTTTATATTCTGTTGTATTATAACAGAAAATAAATTCCTTAAGGTTGAAAGGATTTTTTATTTTAGATAAAAAGGAACTTTTAAACTTGAGGAAAGGAGCACTGGGTAGAAGACAGAACTCAAAACCCATTTGAGCAGTAGACCTTTCTTCTTTTACACAAGTCCATCTGAAAACCTTTCTATCTAAAAGCAGTTTCTTACAAAATACTGTGCTACAAACAGACAGAAGTTGCCACAGAAAGATGTGAGGACAAAAGAGAAATTTGCCATGTCACTTGATGCATTTCTTCAAAGTTTCTCATGACTTTGTTTCCAGGTGTCAAACTGGTGTTTTTAAAGAGAAATACAAATGAATTGAAAGTTATGTTTTGATCATTTCTAGAGACACTAAATTACATTAGAGCTACTGGCTAATAGGTGCTGTAGAAAGACTTTCCTTACCTTGAAATGTTTGCAATTGGGACACAAGTTAGCAAAAAGGATTTAATATCTTGGTTTCCCCAAGTTCACCTGAGGCATGAGAAATGACTCTCCCAATATCGCCCAGAAGTGTGTAAGATAAAAAAGCAGATTAGAATGACACAATGTGGGATGGACAAGAGCTTGTAGAATGGTTATTAAAGAGTTGTTGATGTGCAATAACTTGCTCCTGTACAAAGAAACCTATGGAGGTCTGAACACCTCTGAGACCATGAAGTAGGAGGGCAATTGGGCATGGACAGGACAGTGCTGATGGGCAGGAGAGCATGGCACTGAAGTCTTGGTTTGAGGACATCATATTGAGCTACCTGCATCAAATCTGTGCTCTTCTGAAAATCCAGCCAGGAGCAGTGGAAAAAAAAGACTTTTTACTCAAGCTAAAATACACTATTCCCTACCTTACAGCATTAGTTGGTGTTAAATGTCTCTCTTCTCTGCCCTTTTCCCCATCATTTACATTGCCATGTTTTCTTTCAGAGACTGTTCCTTGAAAGAAAGCAAAGAAACAGATCCGTGGGGGCTGAAAGGAGAGGTAGTGGAGAGTAGCTTTCTAATACTTACAGCAAGGACACAATAAAGTCAGGGCAGTCTCACCCAGAAAGAGGAATTCACTGTTACCATCCCAACACTGCAGCATTGGCACCATACCTGGTGTTGACTGCAGGCAATAACAGGGGACTTTCAGGGCCATCCTAGTCCTTAGGGGTCACGGGTCTGAATTCCTTGCTCTGCCGTGCGCTGATTTTCTCTCCGATATCAGGCAAGCTGAGATTGGATCAAGTGCCCAGTGTCACCTTGAAAATAAGTGTAAATGCATTTCTGAAGTGTGAAATGTTTGGACAAAATTCTCTTGCTTATGGTAGATGGCACCGGGGAGGAGGCAGGTCAGGCAGGATCCCTGTGTTGCCAGGATTTACACCTCCAAAAGAGGTTTTTGTACTGACAAATAATATGCTTCTAATTAAAGCTGCTGCTGTAAAATCTCTAATCTGATAACACATTGTGCGGGAAGCAAGAGACATCTGTTCGTATGAACACATCAATATTAAGGTGGGTTCTGGATGCAAAATTCTCCCCATGCTGTTTAATAATGCCACTAGCAGAAGAGATGTCCCGCATTAATATCTGGCAGCAAATGTTCCACAACAGGAGCATGTATTCCATGGAGGATTATGTGAACTAAAGATCTAATTTTCCCTGGCAAAGCATGTGTGTGAACTTTTCATGGAAGATAGTAATATCTCCCAACAATAAAATCAAGTTGATGGGTGAAACAAGATTAGGTAGAGGCACAAACACACTCACCTCCACAATTACCATCTGTGGCCTTTTTGGGACTTACTAAATGGAAAGCATTTGGAGTTCGGAGAGACCATCTAAAACGGCACCTCTTTGGTGCTTGTATCCCATCTCACCGAAGTCTCTGAGGTTTATTCAAATGTTGTTAGCCTCATGCCATTCTTAACTGATGAGGTAGAGAGGATGAGCAGTGGAGGGTGAGGCGCCAACAGCCAGAGGAATTGCCCAGTTACTGTGGACCTTGGGCCAGGGGAAGATGTGGGATAACATCAGGCAGAGGGCCGTATCCATAACGCAAGAGAAATGCAGAAACAGTCACCACGAGAGGTATTTGTAACACTTCTTTTACTGAGGAGGCAGAGAAACAGTAGAAGAAAGTCCCATCTTTGCTGCTAAAGGGGAGGTTTTTGGGTGGAGGGGAGCAGCGTGTTGGGGATAAGATCCTAATGCACTTGTGAGGAGAGATGTCCAGGTGTGGCCCAACATGTGGCCTGGTGCACGCCCTTGTGCAGCGCTGGTCGGGAGTGAGTGGAGGAGCATACTTTGGTTAAGGTGTTGGTCCATTCAGCACACAGGTACCTTTTATCCCCAGGCCATTTTGCACTCTTTGAGGATCTTAAAGCTGTTTCTGAAGAGAAGTAGGATAATGCAAGACTGATTTTTTCAGAACAGCCCAAAGGCTCTACTGACTCAGTGATCTGTCACCACCAGCAGTCAAGCACAAATCCCTTGTAGTATTTCATAGAGATAGCTTCCTCAAGTACTCTTTTCCCCAAAAAACTTGCTGTTCAGAGTATTACAAGCCAGAATTAGTGTCTTTATATTTAACTGCCCTCAATGCCTTTTTCTTCCATGGGTTTGTCCTGCTGCTTTTTTGAACCCACGTAAAGTTACTGCATCCGCATCCTCCTGTGAAAAGACTTGCACAACTTAGACACAACCTGTGAGTAGAGCTGCACGTTTCTGCTCTCCTAGGCCCTCACTGGCATCTGCTAGTTTAATTTGCTGAAAGCTTCAGCCTGGCAAAGAGGTTTGCTGGAAGCCAGCAACACCAGCAAGGCTCAGAAGTACCGGTGGGTGGCAATCTCTTACTGACACCAGTCCTGTCCTCTAGGCAGGTTCAGTTTGGGTGTTCATTTTGGGCTGACCCAATGCTATGGGTAAAGAGAGTCATTAGCTTTCTGTCAGGCGTATTTTTCCATTAACTTGGTTTTCTTCTATGCAAATAGGAAAGCAGTTTCTGGTTTTGACACACAGATGTGTTGGTGTCAGTACCCAACCCCTAGAAATAGCTTTGTTGCTAACATCCAACACAAGACTTGCTGGTTTTACCAGGAATAGAGGAGGAAGTTTGAAAACTGCACATATGAGGTGATACAAATAAACCCCCAGCCCACTTACACTGAAGCAGGGCAGCACTCAACAATTCGGGGCGATGCAGCTGGCCTGTCATATGAAGAAACAGAAACAATTGCTGATGTAAAAGACTTTTTACTTCTCTGGTACATCTGTCCTTAAAACAAAAATTGGAATAAACTCAACCAGTGAGAAGGACTCAAAGAAGTGTTCTCTGTAAAGGGCTGGTCTTCTCTGCGGGGAAATACAGATCTAAAAAACCTTGCTGAAGGACTCATGGGTTTTGACATATAGCAAGCTTAAAAGTCCATTTGGGATCCCTTCATAGAATCATAGAATCATAGATGGTTTAGGTTGGAAGGGACATTAAAGATTGTCGAGTTCCAACCCCCCTGCCATGGCCAGGGACACCTCCCGCTAGACCAGGTTGCTCAAAGTCTCATCCAACCTGGCCTTGAACACCTCCAGGGATGGGGCATCCACAGCTTCTCTGAGCAACCTGGGCCAGTGTCTCACCACCCTTATCGCAAAAAATTTCTTCCTAATATCTGATCTAAATCTACCCTCTTTGAGTTTAAAACCATTATCCCTTCTCCTATCACTACAGGGTCTACTAAAAGGTCTGTCCACATCTTTCTTATAAACCCCCTTTAAGTACGGGTAGGCTGCTAAAAGGTCTCCATGGAGCCTTCTCTTCTCCAGGCTGAACAACCCCAACTCTCTCAGCCTGTTCTCATAGGAGAGGTGCTCCAGCCCTCTGATCATTTTTGTGGCCTTCCTCTGGACCCGCTCAAACAGGTCCGTGTCTTTCCTGTGCTCAGGGCTCCAGAGATGGCGTAAGATCTAGTAACTCGACCTAGTGTGCACTGCTACCACTAGGCAAAAATAAGTGGCATTGCCTCATGGATTTGTTTTTTTAAGAAAGAGTTCATGGGCAATTGTCATGGCTAAGCTGTTCATTAGCAACTTGTTAAACTGGTAGCTTGCTTGCAGCTGTGATGACAACGTGATAGAGCAAGAAATGAGGTGAATGCTCAGTGAGAAGGGACATGGTAATTAGAAGAGAGGAATTAAACCCTTAGGGTTTGGTTCTAGAAGCATTTGTGAGCAAATTTACTCATTTGTCACTTCCTATTGGAGCACCAGCAGAGCAGCTCAGCAGGTGCGAGGACAGCTGGACCCCAAATTCCTCCCAGCCCCACCTGTGCCTATAGTTTGCCTGAGTGTAAGAGTATTATAAAAGCACTTTCTTTCAGGACGGAGTGAGCTTTATTGCTGGCAATAATGTAGCATCACATAATGAAGAGGAGCTGGGTACAGCCAGTACAGAAAGGGGCACAGCACGCTACCAGGCATGACAGACAGCACTGATATCATCTCAACTGTCTTTGCTTCCATGTTCAGAGCAGGAGGCCAACTAAGATGCTCTGAAGACTCCACCAGGATTTGCATGGCTCCTACAGAGAAAAGCTTTCCAACTGAGGCACCCAAGCTGAGCTGATGAAGCAAAGCCTTTTTCTCTTTGATTTTTTTAGCACACTCATGGTATGTTTGAAATCATCCTCGGAGCAATGTATGCTTCCAAAATTTTTGATTTTGTTGAACCAACATTTCCTGCTCCAGAACGATATCACAGAAAACGTCTCAGCCAGCTTCCCCCAGGTATCATGACCAGGCTTACGAGCAATGAACAGCTTTAGTCCTTCAGGCACCCCCATGCTTGAAGTAGTCTACTCATAGTCAGCACTTTAAAGATTTGAGATATTTTGATGTGGGTTTGTTAATTCAATTTGGAATTTCCTAGCTTTTCCTATTTCCCTGTCTTTTAAAAGGACACAAAAGGAGAGTCTCAACTGCAGATTTCAAATTCAGCTGTTTTGTTGCCAAAGCCAGTGCTTGTTGGACCAAAACAGCCAACTCAAAAAAAGAAAAATGATGAGTCAGGCTAAGAAAAATCAGGAGACTGACAAAATAACGATGTGAGTTTAAAGAGGAGGGAAATCATAGAACCATAGAATGGTTAGAGTTGAAAGGGAACTTAAAGGTCATCTAGTTCCAACCCCCCTGCCATGGGCAGGGATGCCTTCCACTAGACCAGGTTGCTCAAAGCCTCATCCAACCTGGCCTTGAACACCTCCAGGGATGGGGCATCCACAGCTTCCCTGGGCAACCTGGGCCAGTGTCTCAACACCCTCAGAGTGAAAGATTTCTTCCTAATATCTAATCTAAACCTCCTCTTTTTCAGTTTAAAACCATTACCCCTTGTCCTATCACTACACTCCCTGATACAGAGTCCCTCCCCATCTTTCCTGTAGCCCCTTTACGTACTGGAAGTCTGCTATAAGGTCTCCCCGGAGCCTTCTTTTCTCCAGGCTGAACAACCCCAACTCTCTCAGCCTGTCTTCATAGGAGAGGTGCTCCAGCCCTCTGACCATCTCTGTGGCCCTCCTTGGGACTTGCTCCAACAGGTCCATATCCTTCTTATGTTGGGGGCCCCAGAGCTGTTTCAGACCATCTTTATTTGCTTTCTGGTTTCACCCATGCCACATTTTACAGCTTTGCTTTGCAACTCTGAAACCATTTATATCTATTTTGCATGAAATTGAAGAGTCTCATGATTTCAGGGCTATTTGTAAATCATCCCAGATCACTAAACTCCCAACATCACCATGAAATTTAGCTATGTCAAGGCAAAGCACAGCTATGTGGGATAATCAGCTAGGAAAGAATCAGCAGAAGTTGGTTTTTGAAACAAAGAATGACCTTTTTTCCTCATTAACAAAGTCTGATCGCTCTTGCTTGTGGATTACTCCATTCATTTTCCTTTTGAATGGTTTGCATCAACTTTTTGGCAAAAGGGTATGTCTTAGTACTGATACAGTCCTAACAGCAACTGCTAGAACAGTAACAAATACTTCCTAGGGTGTGTGGTATTGCTGCTAGCACGCAGACAAAGAGATGGATTTGTTGAAGGTGCATTTACACAGTCAGTTAAACCTAGGTCTAAGATTGTTCCGAAGACCGCACCTGCCTATCGCCCCTCCTGTAAAGCCATTGCTCTTGCTATAAAGCAGATTCTGGCCATCTCCTATAACTCTCTGGAAAGACAGAGACAAAGTGGACCTGTTCTTGCCATGTTGCCTAGAGAGGTTGGGTCAGTGTGGTACAGCCTCTCCATCCATCTGCTGGTCTTCCTGTCCCTGTGTTTGAGACAAAGCTATGGGAGAGCTAATGGCTTTGGCTTGCCTAAGCCCATTCTCAAACCTATCTCCATCTCCTAAACTATCATATCCAAAGTCAGATGGCATCAGATCCACAACTCACCAAGGTCTTTGCATTAACACCACTGAGATTTGCAGAGCTAAGCCCCAGCAAAGAGAAGAGCAGAACTGGCTCTGGTCTTTCCTAAAACTAACAGAAATAGCCAGAAACCTTTCCTTCTACAGTGACCCTTACCAGCTTTGTTGTTTTCTCACTTTTGTTTTTGTTTTTTTCCCCTGAATGAGGCGAGAGTGGCTGTTTCTCTATTAGCAAAAAGTTTCCATGGATAACAAGCTGCCCACTGTCACATCGAGAGCCCACGTGAGCATGGCTGGACTCTCTAGCTGGTTGCCTCGCATGTAAAATTCATGTGGCTCTATCTGCGTGCGAGACACTTGTGGAGCCCGGCCGGGGCAGGGAATGGCACACACACCTCGCAGACCAGATCTCCTCCATAACTTGCAGAAGGTTGCCCTCCCTCCGAAGCCCGGTGAGACTGTCAAAATCCCTGCTCCCCCAAACGCACGTCTCAACGAAGAGATTTGCTCCTCGGAGCCAAGAACACTGAACTCCTTTACCTTTCATTTTGATGGTTTCCATGGAAACCGTAAAATTAAGCTATGCAGTTACTTACTGCAACGTTACATAATCCTCCAAACACTCAGTCGCTTTTCAACAAACGTGTTTGTTCTGGGTTGCTTTTTTTTTTTTTT
>VYXH01003096.1:247683-262013 GCA_013397275.1 Burhinus bistriatus
TTTTTTTCTCCCCAGTATGATCAGCCCGATCTGTGTTGATCTGATTAAACAAGGAGCAATGGTGTAAAATCAGATATTAAAAATGCAACTTCTGTCCGTGCTTCTCTCCGGAGACCGACAGGCTGCTGCTTCCACTGCTGCTTTATCGCCGCAGTCAAGGTATTACAGCATTGCTCATCGCCTGATCATATAGATGAGGTTGGATTGATGAGGGTCTGATCCCAATTCTGACCTCAGGGACAATAAATAGGTTCCAGTTCCACGCTGCTTCAGGCTATTTGCATCCACACAAATAGGATGCAAAAGAATTTGGTCATGTGTAGTGGGGTTTTTTTGTTTAATTAGGGCAACAAGGCAGAGTAGAATGGACTGACTTCAGTTCAGTTTCCCCCTGCACCTGCGAGATCAGGTCTCACCCAAAATATTTTGGACAAACGCCATGGAATAACCTGCAATTTTTATTATAGAAGAAAAATCTCATTATAAAGCAATGCTAATATCCATTTTCCCATGTTCCTGGCGCTCGGCCACTCCTGTTGGAACTGGACCAGAGACAGCAGTGATGTTTGGGATGAAGGAAGCTGCTGTACAATCGCTCTTTAACTTTTGTGGCCAGGTTCATTATTTTAAATAGAGCTCAGCAAAGCCAGATAGCTCTTTTTTGTTTTGTCCAGGATACACCATCCTGCTACTGTGGAGAATGACGTTAAAACTTTCTCACCATTCGTGAGAATAAACTGTTCCTTTTGTAGCCGCAGAGGGCAAAGGAAAGACCTCAGCCAGACCTTAGGGCTTGCACAGAAAGTGCAAGGGGAAAAGGGAGGCCACGAGCACACAGAGATGTGTAAGCAATGTCTGAGGAGAAGGGTAAGAAAAGGATTACAAGTTGTGGCTCAGCATCCATTACCTTCCCAGGGCTGTGTCTCTCAGGCTATGTCTTTGCTGGTAAATTAAAAGGGGTCGGGAGATGGCTCAGGCCAGACCGAATGACGACTTGGATGCTCTAGTACTGTCCTGGTCCTGTGCCGAGCCTCACATGATGCTGAGGAGCGTGCAGATACAGCACAGAAGAGGCCAACCTACCTGAGGTGCAGAAGAAGAGAGTTCCTACGCCACGCCGTTTCCCTGAGGGCCAGAAATTGGCCCTGGCCCATTTTATTTGCTAGGAAGATAAGATGTAGTTTCAAAGAAATTATCAAGTCCAGCAGTGGAAATTAAAGCTGACAGAGATGCAAGCCCTTCCCCTGGCAGCATCCTTTCATATCTCTCCAATCAATTTATCCCTTCAGCAAAAGCACGTCTTCCTCAAGCACTGCTCAGCCTTGGCATAGCACCTTGAAAATCCTTTTCGGGGGTGATGCCCTTTGTTTTTGAAATGTTACGGAGAAACCCCACAGAAAAGCTGGGATTCCTCCTCGCGCCACTGATCATGTTTCCCATCAGGTGACACCACAAAACCACCATCGGTATCCCTGGAAAATCTATCTTTTCATGGGTTAATCTCTGTCTGCTCCAGCCTCTTATCCCTCGCTGGCTTTGTGTGACATGTGAGACAGCGATCTTAGTATGATATAAAGACATAAAATGCTAAATAACCAAAGCAGCTGCTGGTGCATCATTTAAAGTGCACACATATCCCATAAACCAGGCATTTACAATGTCTATAAATAGCTGGAAATAGCAGATAACTAATTATTTGTGTGCTCAAAAAACTCAGGCAACCTCAGTTGACATAACGACATGTGTCATGGCTAATAACTTCCAGGCTGAGAGGAGCTGAGGACGAACTTTGAAGGAACTGAAGGTTTCCTGGATTTACCAAAAATGGTCAGTTTGTTTTTCCCATTTCAGTGCTAAATATTGGAGATCCTGCTCTCATTGAATACTTACTTATACATTCCACTTTGAAGTCAAGAGGCTCAGCCAGAGCAAATTGGCATCCCTGAAAAGAAACAGTTTCACACCAGCGGAGAGCGTGGTTCAGGAAGCAAACATAAGTATTTCTTGTATCGTTTGAATTGTAGGAGAAGATATATTCACTTAGACTGCACAATAAATCTTTGCCAAATAAAGACTGCATTTACCATCTCTACAGAGTCTGGTCTTCTGAGTTTCCTGGTTTGCTGTTTCTCTGCTTTCTACGTATGTGAAGAGTTTCCTGACTTTATACATTCATTTTCTACTACACCAAGCAGTATCAGTGCTAGATGAGTTAAATACAGGATAGTAAAAATTTCACCATAATAAAGAATTAGCATAAAGTATAAAGAAAATATCAAATAATGCTCGTATTGGTGGTTCTCTACTTTTTCCTGAACTGGGTTTTATCGAGCCTGCAGACAGACCTTCCTGTTAGCTTCTCTGCCCGCAAACTTGCAGCATCTGGATGATAAACGCACAGGTTTATTTATCTTCCGAATCTTTGCTGTGTAGTTTAACTCCTTTTTGTTTTAATAAGCCATTCAAGATTACTACCTGCAAAGATAGGATGCAATAATTATCCCCTGGATTTTTTCTTTTTTTTGTTTGTTTCTACAGGTGATTGTTCAGAGACATTTCTCTGCTGCATCGGAGTAGTGTAGTTACTATAGTTACTCTGGTTATCACCCCTGTTTCCAACTGGAAGGATTATTCAAACCACCAGACCATGGAAACAGGTTGAATACATGATCCAACATATTCAGAAACTGGGAGAGGACATCACTGCTCTGGTATCAAGTAGCAATTAAATAATAAACAAGCAATTGGCAGAACATGTCTTCCTTGTGTTTTGGGAAGGGTGAGGCAAAACAAATTTAAAAAAAAATAATCTATAGATCAGAGTAGTAATGTGCATCCACTGCTGGGTGGAAAAGAATGGGGTGACAGAGAGTCACCAGAATAGTGACAAATACTAGTTTTAGAAAATCCAGAACATCCTGGAGCACTGAAGAGGCTTCCAGAAGCCCAAGCAGAGTTATGATATTATCTACTAGGAGCCACAGTACGTGGCTCTCAAAAAGGAAGGAATAGGCTGAGCACAAGAAACCACTACTTTAATTACAGCAAGGATGAACTAGGAGAGACTTTACAAAAAACACTGTGCCAGTGAGCACTGGAACAAACTGAGAGGGAGTGGGTTTTCCTTCACTGAAACATCTGTCGGTAACGGGTTTAGCTCATCCCCAAGCATGAGGTGAGACACTTTGCTCAGTATTGCGAAGAAGTTGTGTAAATGGACTAAATCTTGAGGTCCCTGCTGCTCCTCTGATGTATGCTCCTAAGGTCTTTGTGGTAAACTATCCATTTACTGCAAAAACGAGGATGTAATACAAGTCCTGCAAGCGTGAGAAGGGAGTTGTGATAATCTCCTAGCTTGGGCAACAGTATCAAAGAAGTCCTGGAGCCACAGTGGTCATCCGGGCTACCCAGGGTCTTATGTAGGCAGGTAACCACTGACCTTAGTGCTTCTGCTGTGGTGGTTTCACTGTGACTGGCACCTGAAATGGCCGGGTCAAGGCATGTGTGGATGTGCCTCCTCCTGTCATTGCAGGCAAAACACCGGACTGACGTATCCACCTCTACAGGTTGGTGCACTTGGAGACCTTCCATAGCTTCAGGCTCTGACAGAGGTCAAGATGAAGTCCAGCGCCTTCAGTTCATCCAGCAAAACTGCTAATACGGTCCCCTGTGTTTGTGCAGACAAGTGGAGTGTCGATCAGCAGCAACTGCAAAATAGTACAAATTCACTTCAGGACAGCTAACGTTTTCCTTTCTCTGGCCACACTGTGTTCTTAAAATACAATGAATCAATGGAGCATCCCAAATTCCAGAGTTTGGCTCAGCAAGCACCTTCTGAACATGCTGAGATTAGCAGATAGCAATACTAATCTCACCATGGGGGTACGAGCATAACGAATTCATCCTTTGAATGAAGGCAGTGAGGAACTTTGCTGTTTGAGATCAAACCCAAGCTATCCACTTGGCCCATTTCTCTTGAGCTCCTATCTCAATGTTTCTTGGAATATGCTTTAAGTGGGTTGGGCAGCACGTAAGGTCAATTTTGTAGGGAAAAAATTTTTTTCCTCCTTTTATCTTTGACGGGTTTTAAATCACTTGGTGACTTTGGCTGGACCCGGAGTTTGTTCTGCAAAACACACACACGGGATTTACCTGCTACCAAAGTCCAGATAACTTCCTGAGGCTTGCGAGGCAGCTAATGTCTTCCTCTTGAGGGAGCCATTCTCTTTACCTCTGGCAGGAGAAGCTCAAGTCTTCAGTGCCCGTGTTTCTGTATTAAATCTGTTCTAATTAGCCCAGCTGGGGGATTGTGGGAGGCACATGCTCAGTTTAACATCAGTGGGTCTAGGTCACAAGGTGCTGAGATGTGTTACTGCTCTTACCTCCTGGACAGGGTGGCATGTGGGTGAGAAGGGTAGTATCGATTGAGTCTGACATAATTAAGTCAGGAAGGGAAAGAAAAGCATTTAAGCTCTTATTTAGGGCTGATGTGACAGCTGAAGATTTCCTGCTGAGGCCAGGTGGTTTAATTTCAGTTAGCTTTGCTTGGCTATGTTAATCGATGACAACCTGGAAGAAAGAAAATCACTTAAATCATTGATTTCCATTCCCACGCTCTGTTGGATGGGACATAGTCCCGGTGCCTACCTCTCTGGACTTTGAAATGTGCAGCACAACACATAAAAGAGACATATGTACCACAAAAGCCTTCATATAAGCAAGGAACGTAATCACATCCACAGTAATGTCCTCTATCCATGTTCTCTGTAGGTATCTACATTTCTACAAGGTCTTCTGTATTAACAGATGAATACGGAAGTCTTCAAAATGTGGCTACTTCTTGGATATGTCACAGATTGCTGCAGGTGTCTGTGGTCAGATCCCAAGTGTAGCTCTCTGGCACTGGTTTTTTTTGCTGATACCATGAGGCAATTGCTCCTCAGGAACCTGGGCAGTGTGCTTATGCTCCTGAGAAGGACCCATGAAATTGTCTTACCAAAAGCATATTAAATGCTCGGCTTCAACTTCCTCTGCCCCCACCATTAGCTCTGTTTGCCTTGGTGGAAGCCAACTCCATTTACTTCCCTGTGCTCTGGATCACAGTGGATCCTTATGGCCGTTAAAATTTGTTTCTTTCTTTCTTATACCTGAATATAAATTGGAGATTTTATGAAGCGATCAGAAGTGAGTAGGTTTGATATTGTTGAACTCAGAGAAAACTCAATCTAGGTCTATTGCTTAATTTGCAGAGATTTTATCTTTTTTATTATTATTTATTTTTATTTTTTTTATTTATTTATAGACTCTGGGAATTTTCCTACTGGAAGAGCCCTGTCTAAATCAAATTCTAGCCATCTAACTATAAGATCAATTTTCGTAATCACCTTTCAGAGACCTTTTTATATTGTTGACACACCAGAATAAACCCATGGACCACAGAGTAAAATTCACTGGTTAAATGGATAATGCACAGACAGTTTGATATATCAAACCCTGAGTGCCCAAGGATAGTGAAATTATCACAGATTTGGGTAATTGTTTCTTGGGAGTTTCTGAATTTTTTTAAAAATTCAAATACTTTCTGCTACTTTAAGATGCTTTCCTGCACTCCAATTTCTCAGGGCTTTTCTATATGAGAAAACTGATTGTTGTCACAGTAGTGGTGTAGTTGTGCTGCCTATGTATCAAATTCCCTACGTTTAACTGGCTTTAACTTTAGAAGCATATAAAAAAGGCGAAGTTTCATCTGTCTGAGCCAAAGTAAATTTTGCATGGGGACTAATGGCTTAGCTAAATCAGGTGGTGAAGCTGAGCTTTGGGATATGTATTTCAGAATCGGTGTCGTGTCAGAAGAGTCTCCTGAGAGAGAAGCTTGTGTCAACGGAAGTTTTCAACCAAAACCAAACTCTTTGGTGTGCTTGCTGACACAGTGACATCAGGTGGATACGCCACATCTATAGCTAAGTTTGCAGAACCTTGTTGTGTCAACCTCACCTTGGGGAGCGCTACAAACTAGGAACTGTTTTCCTTTATATAACAGATAAACTTTCTAAAGGAAACAAGTCTTATTAGCAATTCTTTCAGAAAAGTCTCCATGCCGTGTGACTTTTGGAGGGGAGAATTGCATCAGGAGAGTATATCCTTCTCTATTGAATTCAACTTCAGAGACACTGCTCTGCAGATATCAACTCAATACAACGTCATTTGTGCTAACAAGGTCTTTAATTGGGCTAGCTCAGAAATTACATGCTAAGCCAAGACCCAGTGAAATCTCCCTTGGTGTCAAATCCATTGGTTTTGCACCCAAACATCAAGGGTTTCCACCCCTTGGTGCTTCCAGTGAGAAGCTGGCTGGGTTGGCAAACTTTCCTACTCCATCAGAATACAAGCCTAAACTCTAGGCCACTGCAAAAGGTGCTTGAATCTCTCATCAGTCTCTCTCGTGTAAAAAAACTTAGAGGAAATCAACGGCATGAAATTATGAAGCAGAAGAATCAAGCCCTCATTTCTAGAATCACAGAATAGTTTGGGTGGGAAAGGACATTTAAAGGTCATCTAGTCCAACCGCCCTGCAATGAGCAGGGACATCTTCCANAAGAAGGAGATACATACACGTGTATGTTTCTACAAGTCTAAAATGCAGGTGATTTAATGACCCTGCATGACTCATACTACATATATCTGTGTAATTAGATGGACATATAACTAAGTATACATATAAACAATTTTAAGGTGTGTGTCTGCATGGCTATATATAATTTAAAGGTATAGAAATGTTAGGCATCGATTTCTCCTAAGCTAACAGGATTTGTGACTGGATCACTGCATCTCAGCAGGATGATTTAGAGCTAGGGAGGGACTTCTGTGCATGACAATTTCCCCCCTGTTGGGAGGCATTAGCTCTCAGTTTGTAATGCCTTTTAAAATCGCCAACGTGAAATGGGTCCTTCTGGGTAACGCTTGCTATAGATGCTGCAGGTCATACAACAAAATGAATCCTTTGCTACCACACATTGTGAACACTCACTCACGATAAGGAGAAGTAACGGGGTAGGGTCTATTAAAATTCCTGATTAAGCATGAACTGAGCACTGCTCACTGGGAAGGATGTCACACTCACGCCAACAGTTTTGCACAGAGTTTGACCAGATCCGTGAGCAATATCATCCAATATAAGAGCATCCATAGATGGGCAGGCCACCCCTGTGTACTCTGAAGAATCATCACTGGAGAAATTTTACTGCTTTCAGACCTCTGTTTACTACATCTCCAATATAAACATGGCAGAACTCTGCCCAAAATTTGAATTAGACTGCCAAGTGGCCAAAAATTTTGTCAGTGCTTTTTGGTACATAGAGTTGAACTGTTCTCCCAGCGAGCCTCTTTACCTCTGCAGGACAGAGAGGACAGGAAAGAATAGTTTGATAACATCAGGAAGCTTGAACAAGTCTAGGTTGTATAGAAAAAAAGACTACCTGGTGAAATACATTGTAGAATACCTCGGTCGTCCAGCTTTACCAGCCTTGTGTTCTTTTGAGGGCTCACCTGAAGCTAAAGCCTGAGTGATCGAGATGTCCCAGTTCCTATCAAACCTCAGCTGGCAAAGTCCCCCAAAGCCATAACTCAAAATGAGTCATTTCTTATGATGTGACCTGACCAGAATCACTAGACTGGAAGAAGGTAGCAGCCCCTGAATACCCAATATGTTCGCTTCTGGCCACTTCTTCTTAATGGTTCTTTCCAACAACATAAGAAAGGTTTTTTAAAAAAAAATCAGAAGAACAGCCTTGATGAGGATAATTTTAAGAATTTATAAGTTACAAGCTCACACCTGGCACTCTGCTTTTCTCAGGAAGCAGCACTACTGTTTGCCCTCTACAAGTGGCACTGCTTACCGAGAGAGACACTTGCAGTGTTATTTTTATGCTTCTCAGTTTGTGCATCTGTCTGAAGAGCAGATCGGACTCCTTGCCTCCCCTCCCACGCAGGCTCTTCATTTATGCATCAGGGATTCTTGTGGTGTCTGGGATGTAACAACCTCAAGGCTGACTTTCAAAGCTTGCTTGCTTCCAGGTTTGTCGTCCTCCTGGCTGCCACTCCAGATACTCAGTGCCAGGTGCTCAGGTACTTAGCCCTTGCTTTTGGTGGCCAGCAATCAGATTATGAAATAATGAATTCATGGTTTGAGTGAAACCTTTGATACAGCTGTATCTCCTTTAATAGAACAGCACAAAATGCTTGTTTTTTTCGTTCCTTCTGTCTACATCCATCTCCCTTTTCCACCTGAACAGCATGGAGAAGAAAACATGGAAGACTACTCAATGGACACCATAGACAGACTTTCATGAGGTTGCCTTTACACAGCCTGACTCTAACTGATAATAAAGAGTTGATATTTACTATAACTTTTATAACTCTCATCAAGATGTGGGTCTTATCTAGAGAAATGCCACCTCCCAACACCCAGCACAACATGGCAAAAGGTTAAAGTGAACAAAACCACTCAACTTCTCAACAGTAATCAGGAGTACCTCCATTACGTTTAAAGGTGTTACCTTGGTACAGAATTGATGTGAGGGAGGATCTACACAGACTCTCCACCTACATTTTACAACTTTTTAATGAGATACAGAAAATCTGAAGGAAGTCTAATTTTTCAACCAAACTGTGTTTTCTCAGACCAAAGCTGTAGACTTCAGGCAATGGGAGTCTGAGGAATTACCAGCTTGGGTCTTCCTCTGCTTGAATATTAGCAAGTTTCATCTATTAGCTAAGATGAAGACCATCAAATGCTAAAGATTTCCCTAAGTGACTGTCATTATGACTTTTAAAGAACAGCCAGAGTCTAATGCCTCTATATGAGCTACCAAAGAAAACACTTGAGTTCTCATGGATTTGAAGAGGATCACAGTCATTCACCTCAAGGAGAAAATCCTAACACAACACGGGGCTCATGGACCTGGCCTGATTCATGAGTTTTTTTTAAAAAAAATTAGGCTCGATCAGGCTCTAAAGATTACTCCTTTTGAAGGCTTCATAGCACTTATCTCCTGTTCAATTTACTATTTTTGTTACTGCGCCACGGAAACACCATTCCTGACCCAGAACTCACTGGACTGTCATCACCTCAGCATTCCTGTCCTGTTTTCCTGGCTGGGCATAGCAAAAGGGCTTCTACATCCAACATACTAGCTCCTAGGGCTGGAACCCATTTAACTTTGCACATCTAACCCATCTGACTCGGGCATCTACATGCATGTAGTCACCCAGTCTCCCTTTAGTTTAGGAGAGGAATAGGTTACTTCCAAAGCCTGGAGACTTTCTTCTCTGAGAGGTGGAATGGGTGTCTTGTAGATGCCCTGATGACCACCCAAGTGTGGCAGTCAGTCTCTCACCCTGCTCCAGGTGATAAAGACTCACATTTAGATTAAAAAAAACAACAGCTATTCAACTAAAATGCTGGCCAAACACTCCTAATGCTGAGAAATTGGCTCATTCTTCCTTACAGATCCAAAACTTGGGGGTACTTGTCCATGGATGAAGGTGGAAATAGCTCCCACCCTTCATCTCCCTGAAGAACATGCCTTCATCTTTTTTTACCCTGGACCTTCCCTAAACTTGCAGTCCTTGCACCGGTTTCCATGCTGTCCCACCTTGGTTGCATTACTAGGAGCAGGTGAAACAACATCCCTGCACAAATTTATTTCGTTCTGAGTTGTTCAAATTAGGTGCCTTTCGCACACTGACACCTAAAAGAGAACCGCTGAACTGCTGACCCTCATTGGGTTTTGCACATTTAAAATGTGTAATGCGGCTGCTTCTTTGCCCCTCTTCCTTGACCTCATGCAGAAACTCTGACAGTTTCTGTGCAATTTCAAAAAGACCCAGAAACTCTTACTGTAATGTAGGTAGTTTCCCTTTCGCCTATGCAAGTTTTCTAACATTATGAGTGTGAGAGTGACCTTTAAATCATGGAGACATTTCTGTTTTAAACCATCCCTGTCTAAATGAGTATTTCCATCTCAACAACAGAATTAAATTTGTCCCTTTCTCCGAAAGAAATTAAAAATTTCTTCACTTAGTAAACTCTTGCAAAAACTAAAGTTCTGCTAAGAAAACAACTGTAATGTTTAGAGCTTTCTTTCACTAGACATGTCCATAGCATATCTTGCTTTCCTGGTGTTTTATGACATGGGTCTTTGCTGTTCCCATTACTTGGCCTGGGATTACTTTGTCCAACCTAGAGGAGGTGTTGCCCAAAATGAAAGACCAGCTTCTTTTTTTGTGACAGAATTTGCACAGTGCCACCAGCTTTTGTCTGGATCAGCTCCATAATACTAAATAAAATGAGCTGGGGACCATTCCATGAGGGGAGGCAGCACAGAACAGTTCAAGTCCACAGGACTAAACTCTGTTTTTTCCTAACACACACCTCATCCAAATTGTGTACCAGGAGTTGTCTGTGGCCCTGGACATCTTCTGTGAGAAGCTGAAACCATATCAAATACGCTAACCAACCAAAAGCATAGATGATCACAAGACGAGGCTCAAACCCCATGCTCTACCCCATTTTACTGGCACGTACAGGTATAACTAGTGTGCTTACAGAAGCAGAAGTGTCCACCTAAGGGAGGGGGCAGGACTGGGAATGGGAGGGCCACGCCACACTACCATCCTCTCAACTTCAGCACCACCTTATACCGGATTAGGATGACCATATGACATCATCACTCTCCAAAAACAATTCCCAGGATTTACTCCCGGACTAGTACACTCACAAAGAGGAGCAAAGGGGTCTGGTGAACCCTGGGGCCGGCACGAAGGGAGTGGATGGGAATGGGCAGCTGGATGAGGGCAGGGAGGGAGAAGGACTACAGCCACCGATGACTGGACTGCGTTAGGCTGGTGTGAAACTGCAACCTCAGAGCACAACGGTTTGGCGAGAGTGGTGGCCTCCTTTTGAGTAGGTTGATAGGCAAATCCCTGACACAACTATGTCCACGTGTAGAGAGCTTGCCTTACTCGAGATCTCATTAACCCTCCTGACCCAGACACCTGACTCCTTGCTCTAACTCATTTCTTACCCCTGTGCCCTCCATCCTTACCCCCTCAGAAGTGTTTGTGGTTAGCGTTTTCCTTTTAAAACTACTGCTTCATTTTCTCTTCTGCCAACATACACATCTTCAGTGAAAAGGTGCTGAAGAAGATACGTTTTCCCTGAAAACTCTGTATCTCAGCAATACGAGCTCTCATCAAGCAGTGATGCCACCCTGGGGGGGGTGGGTGGGTTATCATCTGATCTCTTCTTGCTGCAGGAGGCCCCCAGGAAGACTTGTCTATGCCTCTCTGCAGGGATATGAACAGTCAGAGCCTGCAGTTCAGTCATCTAAAACTCGTATCAGTGTAGAGACAGCATTCTCTACTTACTTCTTATTTCCAGCTCTGACCAAAAGTCTTGCACATCATTACCTCCTCGCTGATTGCCAGTGTCTTTGGACAAGGCCCTGGATGAAGTGGATGTGTCAGTGGTCCCCAAACCTCTGAGCAAGCACAGAACACTGTCAACTCTCAAATTCCCCGTGGTTCATGCGCATTAGAACTGTCAAGTCTGCAAATTGCTATGTTTGATTTGATTTTGCATAACAGCTTCAGACTAGAAAGGACAATGTCATCGACCACAGTTTGGACTGAAGTAACGACTTTCAGTGGAAGGCCTTCTGGAAAGCAACTGTCTCTATTCCACATACATTTTTCAGTGTGCCATTTAGAAAACAATATCCTTACCTGTGCAAAAAGCAGGCCTAAAATTGCCAATGTCCTAACTTCTTCACTGGTGTAAGACAGGCTAGTTAGCATTTTTGCTCAGTACGACCTGCATCTCCTGCTGTCACTGTTCTCTAACTGCCTCATCTCAGAATGAAAAGACACAAACAAAAATCAAGATTTATTTTAAGTTTTTCTGTCAATTAGAAATTCCAGGTAAAAAGCAAAAAAAGAAGCTAAATCCTCTGTCTCAGATGAGGGAGATACAGAATATTGTTATTTTTATATCACTCAATCAATCATGAAACGAGCTATAAAAAGTCCTAAACTCCTCACAGTACCATGTTGAGAGGGAAGTTAATGCTTCATTAGCAGTAAAAGCTTCAGGTTATGTTACTGGGTAACCTTTTGTTCAAACATGATGTCTGGCATTTGCCTAAGTGCTCTGGTACCTCTATCTCTGAGCTATTGAGATGATGTGACTCACCAAGCTCTTGTAAACAGGGTGGGGTTTTTTTTCTACCTCCGCTCCATACCGTACATCCTCGCAGCTTGTTTTCTCAGAAACACAGCTGTTTGGTTGGGCAATGACATTCTTGGGCTTCGTCTGCCCTTTTGCTACGGCATCAAAACTGTCTCTATTGTGTACCTGGCAGCTGGCCCTAGAGACCAGAGAGCCTAAGACAGCGATGCCTAACCCGGCGGAGCACCTGGGTTAAGCAGGATGTAGTTGTAACAGGCAGTTCTGCAGAAATAGCAAGGCAGAGATGAAATTACTTTCTCACGGTGTCGCAAAGATCTTTGCACTGACCCTGACTTCACGCAGTGAGAAGGTCACCTAACAGATTCTTTCTATATCCTCCTTCTGTAATTACTTATTGGAGCTTACATGCAAAATTAACATCAGGACTTATTTAGCCTCAAGCCATATGCGAGCTCTACACAGGAACAGACTAACCTCCATGGAGCAATGGGAGGACTGAGGCATCTCTTTGCAGTGATGCCTCGTTCGGCACCAGGACGTGAGGCTGGATATGACATGTTGTAGTAGGAAAATATAGCAGGAAAATATATCTCAGAAATTATAATCCTTCCATAAAAGCATGCAGATCCCTCTTTAAACCAACTAAAGACTGCTCTGAAATGTCACTGTTTGAATGGGTAGGAACCATCCTTTATTTACCAGATGAAACATACCCATGGCTCCATTTCTGCTGTGAGTCGCGTTGCACTTTTCCATTCAGACTACTGTACTCTGAAACAGGTTGTCTTCTTCCTTGTCAGAAATGGGAAACTCAATTCTTTTCAAAGACCTGGATGACTCAAGCTGGGCTGCTGTGGGTAATATTTTCAAACTTGCTTAAAGCCCCAAACTCAGTAAGTAGAAGTAATCAACAGTCCATGTCCTATAGCACAGACTGAGTCAGGCTGGTAACAGCATTATCTCACTGCAGTAGGTTGGTTGCAAGGCCAGGGGAATGCTAAAGCCACACAGGGCTATAGTGGCACTGCTGTCACTATCACCTTCAACAGAGCTTGTCCCAAGTCCATTTAAAAATTTGTCTCAGAGGTGAGCATAAGCTTGGGCAATATTTTTTTTTTTTTTTTTTTTTTTAAAAAAAAACAATTCCAGAAGGTAAGTTTTTTTGTTACATATCTGCAATGAGTCTGCAACTGGCATTTAAAACGAGCAACTCAGTGAGTTTCACTGCCTCTAGAAAACACCAGAGGGGCTGGAGTAGAAATTAATCTTCCTTATCAACAGACCACTCCAGAATTAAGGATCAGGAAGTATGTCTTTCTCTTTCTTCCTCCAGGACCTCCCATTATTTAATTTTCTGTTATGGCTTTTTGGTTTCTGTTCTCTGTCTTGATTTCAAAAGTCAGGTAATTATCAGTTGAGAGGTGAATTTCAGAGAGAGAATATATAGCTCTACTAAGCTTTTTGTTTTGTTGATTGCTTGCCTTTTGTTATCTTTGTTCCTCATAGAAAATTTGTCCAAAAAACCCCATGTTTGCCACTTGGAAACTTGAAAACTGCTGTTTTCTGCAAAAGATATTCCCATGTTTAGGAACTACAGAAAAGGCTTTCACTGATTCTAATACATCATAGAGTCATAGAATCATAGAATTGTTTAGGTTGGAAAAGACCTTTAAGAGCATCCAGTCCAACCATTGACCCTACTCTACCAGGTCTGCCACTAAACCATGTCTCCAAGCACCACATCTACATGACTTTTAAACACATCTAGGGATGGTGACTCAACCACCTCCCTGGGCAGCCTGTTCCAATGTTTGATAACTCTTGCAGTGAAAAATTTTTTCCTAATGTCCAGCCTAAACCTCCCCTGGTGCAACTTGAACCCATTTCCTCTTGTCCTATCGCTAGTTACTTGGGAGAAGAGATCAGCTCCCATCTCACTACAACCTTCTTTCAGGTAGCTGTAGAGAGCAAGAAGGTCTCCCCTCAACCTTCTCTTCTCCACACTAAACAATCCCAATTCCTTCAGCCGCTCCTCATAGGACATGTTCTCCAGACCCCTCACCAGCTTTGTTGCCCTTCTCTG
>VYXH01003096.1:262466-320781 GCA_013397275.1 Burhinus bistriatus
GCTGATAAATGATGGAGAGTGGCTTGGCAAGCTCCTCCGCCAGCTACCTCAGCACTCTTCGGTGGGTCCCATCTGGGCCCATAGATTTGTGGCTGTCCAGTTGATGTAGCAGGTCACTAACTGCTTCCTCTTGGATTACGGGGGGTTTATTCTGCTCTTCATCCCTGTCTTCCAGCTCAGGGGACCGAATACTGTTACAAGTTACAACACAGCGGCTTCTTTAATGTCTCTGCTCCTGAGCATGATCTTTTCCCTTATTTCACATCCCTTACAACATCCTGCACATCAAAATCAGGATAAATCACTTTCTAACACATCCTCCATGAGCCTTCATTTCTCATGGAGTTCTTGTGGCTCTTGAATAAAATGGTCGCTGTAACATGGTGGTCACCCTAAATCCTCTCCAGTGTTGCCTAAGTAACTACATAACATTATCTCCATGCATACTGAGCTACCTTTGCTCTCCATGGCAGTTCTACCTACAAGAGGCTGCACTGGCAGATGCAATGATGCCCAGGTAGGTAAAGCAAACCTGGGGAGCCCATAAAGGTGACTGCTATGCAGCAAAAGATATTGGGGCTGCAGCTGTGAGGCCACACAAGTGAATAAACCTTCATCCCGTTGGAAGGAGAAGGTCTTTGGGGCTGGGTATCTGTAGTCAGCTTTTGAGGACTGGATGAATTTGCAGCGTGGAAGATGTACGGACACAAAGAAGTTGGGTACCACCAGCCTAGCAGCATCATAGGATCATAGAATCATAGAATCACCTAGGTTGGAAGGGACCTTTAAGATCATTGAGTCCAACCATTAACCCAACACTGCCAAGTCCACCACTAAACCATGTCCCTCAGCACCACGTCTACCCATCTTTGAAATACCTCCAGGGATGGTGATTCAACCACTTCGCTGGGCAGCCTGTTCCAATGTTTGATAACCCTTTCTGTCAAGAAATTTTTCCTAATATCCAACCTAAACCTCCCCTGGGATGAGCTGGGAGTCTCCTGTGAGATGTGGCATGTATTCAGGCAGAATTTTTCAGCTCTTTAGCTGAACTAAAACGCCTTCAAGGCACAAGGTCTGCTCTTCAATACTGCCAGCCCTGGCTCCCTGTCAATAGGGCACATATCTCCAGCAGGACGTAACTACATCTCTGTCTGGGCCAAGGGGTGGTCTATCTAGAAAAAGGTCACTGGGTGCAGCTTTTAATTAGCTATTAAATAGCAATCATCCTTAGATAGAAAACAAGTTTATGTGTTTATTTTTGTCTATTTGCAAGCATTCCCAGTCATTTGCTGGAAAATAGGCAGGGATCTAGTTAAGGCATCCTATTAAAATACTGTCAGCTGTGAGCTCTTTAACATTTTCTCTTCAGGGATCCATAAATATTCAGTGTTCTTGTCATGAAGGGCAGTTTTTTTAGACTTAAGGATGTCTTGACATCCTTAAAAGCTGAAGTCCACCGAAAGTACCGGTAAACTTAGTTGCTTCCAGACCCATACGGAGAAAGGCAGTGAAAGTGAAAGCTCCGTTTTGCAGAAAACTGTTTTCCAGACTTTGCAGTGTAAGCAACGAAGTAAAAGCAGGAACAAAGAAATATGTTTCATGGCCACATTTGGGGTGTGATTATCGGAACATCTGAGCTGCCATGAAAAGGCAGGATCTTTCACACAATTTCTTCTCATTTTCTCTTTCCTGCTGCCAGTTCTTCTGTCCTCTCCTCTTGCTCTGCCTCTCCTCCTTTGTATCAGTGCTGTTGCTCATCAGCTCTGGTCCTGCTTAGCTTGCTGAACCAATGGACAATAGTCTATTACCTCTTTTTTGGAAAGAGAGAGGGAGGAAAAGGCTCATTTTCTGCCGGGTCAGGGAGTTGTGCTGGCTCTCATCATCATCCGATGAGGTGGTATAATATATGTAACATTAGCATACGACCAGAGATGGGAAAAGAGAAACATCTGGGTATGTGAAATGGGACCTGCCCTTTTTAACAGTGGGGACCTATTAGGTCAGTTTACTTTGTCCCGTGCAACTTTATCTTCTGATGTTGTGGACTTCTTCCCTTGAAAGTGTACTTACCTTCGTGGGGTTTCCTTGATTTGCACATGGTTGAGCCTTGAACAAAAGGTGAGATCTGCCTTTGCCATCTACAGGATCTGTAAAGAAACGGCAGTTGCCCTGAGAGCAGTAATTGGAATAAATCTCCACGGAGAAGGTAACTGAGCCTCCAGCAGAAGGACAGTAATTAGGCTCTGATCTTCCTTTGCTTTAGGATGAGATCACTAACAAGCACCGATGAAGCTGTGGAGAATACCATCTTTTTTCTGGAAAAAAGACGTGTCCTGGCTTGATGTTTCCTACCAACCCAAAACGATGCACCCATTTTTTGTTGGGTTTGGTTTGGGTTTTTTTGCCAATGAAAAATCATGACCCATTTCAGAGTTTGGAGTTAAGGCCCTGTCCACAAGAATAAGGCGGCATTTGGATCTGAAAGGAAAATAGAACCCATTAGAGTTCCTCTTGGGGGGCTGACCAGGACATTTCCCAAAGCACCACCCTTTTTAAAGCAAGCTGAAAAAACCTGATTTCTCCCACACTCTTTATCCTCATGTTTTTCTGTTTCCTTGCACAATATTGAAGAACCACTCCTTGTCCAGGGATACACAGCCTTTACTCAGTAAAGTTCACGTGAAAAGGGAAATTGGCTGGTTCCTCTGCAGAGTGGGTCTGGTTGCAAACTCTCTCTTGATTTACATGTGGCGCTGTACCCAGATAATCTTTCCTGGAGAATGGGAAGTAAATTCAGATCAGCCCGATACGCCCTCCTTCCTTTCAGATTGGATACTCAGCCCAATGGGAGGAAAAAGAACTGGCTTTAAAATTCAGCAGGTTGTTTCTTCTTTTAAATGGGTGATTTGGATTCTGGTTTGGAGCATAAGGAAGCATAAATTATAACACAAATGAGAATGTGGGAGACAGTGTAGGAAAATTCTGTATAAAAAAAAGCAGAGAGGGAACAACATTTGGGGAATAAAAAGTAGGGCAGATTTTGAAATATTCTCAAAACCATTTAACACCATCTGTCAGGGGCTTGTGTTGCTAGGGATTTATCATCTCCTATCTACAAAATCCTCTGGCTAGTGAAAACAAATTTGGGAAAAGATGATTAAACTTCTACCCTTCGACTGCCACCCCCACACTCCCACCAAACAACTCATCTTCCTAACTATGCTGAGCAGAGGAATCAGCTGAATCCACGTGCAACTCTGTGGAATGAGCAGAAAATTTTAAAAAGCCTAATTATTAGTTGTAATATCATCCCTTTTAGCTTGTGTAGCCCTGATTTTGCAGTGCTTGTACAACAAACCCTGAAACACAGATTCACAACCCAAGGGCCAGCCAGGCTCTAGATGATAACGTCCCTGAGGCAGAAGGTTGATAAGCACGAGGGAAAAAAATGCAGAAACGCAAAAGCATCAGAGTCAGAAATCTCCACAGCAACGACCAAGGGTTTTGTTACTGTATGTCCTGGAAGCTTTTTGACCAAAATCTACCTTGCATGTTTTTAAATCCTACTGATCACACTTGGTCAAGAGACTGCCTTTGCCAAAGGTTAATTAATAAACTGTAGTGCTCTTCTAGTTGTATAATAACAATGTCATGAGCTTGTTACAGATATCAAAGATGGGTGTAAAGTGCTGGAATAATCTTCTTGGGTAGAAATGGTTAAACATTTGTATGAAAATTTCAATACCATTTTTATTTCAAATAAGCAATAGAGTCAGTTCCTAATTGCTGTAACACTGCCTTTGGGGACGAACTACAAGAACACAACTTTCTCTCACTCAATAGGCTTTCTTGTTTTCCTATGTGCCTTAGGATGCAACATAAAGTCTCCTTACAGAAGAGCAGAGAGGGAACAACATTTGAGGAATAAAAAGTATTCCCCAGAATCCTGGCCATAATAACCTGCAGGAGATGTAACACCCCCCAAGTCTTCTTTATCCATAGAGAAGAATGTAAAAAGAGACAGCTACACTAAATATCCCACAGGGCATTTCTGCAGAATAATAAAAAAAAAACCCCACTTCGTTTTTTTGCACATTTCAATGAAATGGAAAAAAATTTAAAAATTAACTGGAAGTTACCTTTGTCAACAGTTGATTTGAATAGTCCATTTTTAGGAAAAAGTATTTTAATTATTTTTTACAGCCTCTGCCATTTAGGTTGTTCTAATAAACTAGTTAATTAAACTCCTGTTAAGTACCTAGTAGCCTGTGCTAAACATCTTAGAAATATGCCTTTAGGTTGGATGTTGTTCTTGATGTCATCCTTTCTGAAAGCAAGTTATAGACTCCATGCAAATGAAATAAAACAATCAGAGAAGGTTCTTAAATAAAAGTGTATTTGCTGAGACAATAAAATTGTAATTGTCTAATAACAGAGACTCTGGAATGACAACTGAACGCTGGAAAGTACAATGTACTGAGGTGAAGGCAAGCTTTGCTAAATTTCAAGGGTGGCAGTTTGTTTCACTTGGCAAATCTGGTGATTCAATTTTCAGTCCTGCAGGACTTCAAAGAGAGGGTCAGTGAGAAAGCAGGGGATCCCAGATCTCTGGAAGAGAGCTCTGCATTCAGGTGTCATGGAGCTGCTGTCACCGTTCGGTGCCTGCGGGACTGGAGACACCTTCAGAGAAGATGAATAGGAGGGTCTTGTTGCTACAGCTTGTATGTGCATACCTTTGTAGGTGTGCACTTCTGCACTGACGTGCTGGAACAATTTAAGATATAAGGAAACTCATCCCATGCATTTGGGCCAAGATTAGCGCATAAGCAGTTCCTATGGAGCATCTGACATGTGGTAAGAGATGCTTGTGCTAAGGGGGCAGCTTCATGCTCTACTCCGTGCTCTGTGGTGACAGCAGTCCTCCCAGGGCCTTTGTTTTTAGGGGAAATAAGACTAAACGGTTGGGACAAGGAGAGCTGGTAGGTAGAAGCGGTTCTGATATGAGGAAGCAGTGAGGATGGAAGTAGGAGACCACAGAAAATAAGAGAGCAGCATGTGGTGAGGGAGGGCTGATTTAGGAAGAGGTGGATGTGGGGGTGGGTTTCCATTTCTAGATGAATTAAAGACCCTGGCTCTAAATTTTGTTGGGGTTCTCCCCAACTAATTTGGGTAAGACCTGTCCTCAGGACATGTGCATGCATGGGTGTACATGGGTATTTTTGGAGATACGGAGACCTTGGAGTCCTATCTTGCAGTATGATCAACAGTGGTTTTCTGCCACTAGGAATATGAATGTGTCATTCTTGGCTCAGCTGAGGTATCATTTCGAAATCAATTCAAAAGATGAAGTGCCATGCGTTTGCTTGCCACAAGCCAGACACTCAACGATACATCTGCATTCATTCCATCTCCAAAGAAAAGCTGAGTATGTATCTCCCAGACCTTCTCCCTCGGATATTCCTGACAAATGAGAGCTTCAATGCAGAAGAAAGCAATTTGGTCGTTGGTCACAGAGAGATCCACAGGTATGATACATCTCCCCATGATACTGTTCCGGAGTCAACTCAAGGCATGGCAAAGAAAGAAGATTTCTCTTGTAGGTTACACTGGAACAGTATGTTCTGAGCAACCTGCCTGCAAAGTCAACAAGAGCCACCTCTACATACCTCCTAGCAAAATTTATCCAAAAAGTGAAGGTGAATGGAACAGCCTTTACAATTTGGAATGCTACTTCCTAGAATCTATGAATCTGCTGAACTATTGCTAAGTGCGGAGCTCTGGGAAGCTGTGTAAACTTGCAGGAAAATGACTAAGCATGTCGTTTTAATCCTATTGACTCTGATCGCTCGACCCTATTATCGCTAGTGGGGTTAGAACTTAACCTCAAGTTCAAAAACCTGTAAGAGTACTAAACAGATGGATAATGAATGGGTAGACAGATAAGTGCCAAAATGGATATAAGTTGTTCTTTCACTTCAAAACAGGCTTTATGAGGAACATTCATCTTAGCAACTCTTTGCTCCCAGGAAGGGAAGGTTTTGAATTCTGGCTTTTAATAATTCATGCAGTGATTCTTGCTGGATGCCATGCGGATGTGAATTTACTTTTCTTCCTTATAAAGCTTACATTCAATTGGGAGAAAAGAGCTAATATTTACATGTGTGCGGATTAACTGATGATGGTATTTGTGAAGTGAGAAATCTTATTATTACCATAGAATGCGTTTATGAAATGGGCTTGAGTTGAGGATTTGAAGTTTCTCACAGCTAAAGAAACACTGCACTAGTCAGACGAATGCTATTCTCTGTGCCTGCAAAATAAGTCTGATTTATATTTGGAGTCCAAAACTGTGCTTGGAATATGTTCTTTGAGTCACTTTCAAGGGTTTTCAAGTCACTCTGTTCACCTTATTGAGATCCTCACTGAAGATGGACACACTTCAGTATTCCTCTGACCCAGCTCTGCCAGTGACAAATCAGTTTCCACAGTCACTTAATGCCAGCTCTCAGTAGCGGGCCACTTGCAGATAGACCAGCTATGATGTCTGTAATTCAGAGGTAATGACATTTGTCCACTGAAAACTGGATCAATATCTTAAATCCTTTCCACTAAACATCAGAGAATTTCAGTTACTACCAAGCTAGGCAGGAGCTGCTGACTCCAATAGTGCATCATTAAGCACAGAGCCAAAAATGCTCCCCATAATTCTCTTTCACCTTACACGTGGATTCTGCCTTCAGACTTGGCTAAGTAAAATCATGAACAGAAAGAGACTGATTGCAATGAAAAAACTTTTGAAGTTTCCTTCTCATATGAAAACGACCTTTTGTTTTCCTCTCTGTTGAGGGATGTGCTGTAGAAGAAATATTAACAACTGCTCATCTGAAGATATGTAACATGCAGAAACACACAGACTTTCCCTTACGTGGGTTTTTCATGATTCAGAATTTTTTTGATGGCTTTGGTAACTGATGAATGGAAAAGTTTTGTGGAGAGGTCTTATATGAGTCAAAATGACCAATGAAAAATTATCAAAACATTTCATTTCAAGACTCTTAAAGTTCCGTTTCTGCTAAGGCTTGGCTATATTGTTCTGACTACAATTGAAAAATTATGTCACTTGAATCCAAAGTGGATTTCTTCTAACCTCAGCAAAACAAAACCATTTGATAAGGAATCCTGAAAACATTTTGGATATTCTGAGTTTTGGCCTGTTTTAGTAACTATTCTGTGCAGTGGTTACAGTAGTGACTTCCATTGTCCTACTGCCTGGCCACTTTGTGCTCTCTAACACTTTTATTTTTTGCGCGTCAGCTCTGCAATTCACATAAAAGTTGGCCGTTTTTTTAAAAATTTGGGATATTTCTTCTAAAGTCTGAAACTCCACTCAACAAAGACATCCAGGTCTTTAATGACAAGACATGTAGTCCCTGTTGTTTTCTACAGGAGCTGGATGATGAATACCTCTGAGGACATGAGACAAGAGAGCTTCCTGGGGCCTGCAACTCATCTGTAGTCAACTCGGGGTTTGAAAATGGCTGTATCAATGCCAGGTCATCATACTAATCCTTGGATTTGCCTTCTTCCCCACCAACTTCCTCCACCATGGTAGCGATAGAACACACACACTACTTTGGGCGAGATTGGACCAAACTGCAGATTAAACCATTTGCCCTTAAAACTGTGATCTTTGCCTCTGCTAATGCAAATTTACCTTGAAATTAGCACAGAAACCAAGCCTAGCTGGTGACTCATTTCACAGTGGGGACCTTTTGAGTCATTCCTCCCCACACATACTTAATGCCTGAACACAGAGAAAGAGCCCAGAAACCTAGCTTCTTTCTCTGAACAGTGATGGTTTCAGTCTGAATTAAGGCTTTTGATGCTAGGAGGGTTTTGCAGAGGATCTGAGAGCTTCCGTGCTACATATTCCATAACCATCAAATCCTCACCCCAGGGCTGTGTGCACAGAAGTCAAAGACAAAGAAGACAGATATGGTCCCAGCCTGTCCAAATAACGGTCCTCTGTGTTGGGACCTTGAAGCATCTCCAGTCATTGGGTCAGATGGACACAATCAGGTGTGGGTTGCATGCTACATGACAGATAGAGCTTGTATGGCAGAGATCTTATTTCTTGCCAGTGCACGTGTGCCCTCCTGGAAATAACTCTTCCCAGCAAGTCCACCCATGTGGGAATTCTTATAGCTTGAATACTGATTTTTTTGTATGATCTGATGCAGCATCGTGTCTCTTGTCCCTAACCTGCTTGTGCTTCTTGTCTATGTAGGTGGTGAGCTGATGTAAGCCAAAATGTGCACCTACACAGCCAGCATAAGAGACTGGTGTTAGCTGAGAGCTACAGGTAATCATGGAACAGCCTGTACTTAATTAGAATGTATTTGTGTATTCAATGACTCATGCTCAGAAGTTTTTGTAAGATCAAGGCTTAGTACTGTAGTCATGGCCTTTATATTCTCTGCATGGGTAGTAACAAAAAGACAATACTCTTTGTCCAAGCTGCAAGGTTTTTGCCAATATTTGGCATCTGGGATACATTCCCTATCTTTGCCCTCGCCTTTCTGTCTGAAGTAGCATCATCTGAATGGCAAGACACGTTGTGGTCACACATGCTTAGTGTTTGTTACTTGGCTTATATTCAGACTCCATGGAGAAACACTCATAAAAATTGTCCTGATCAAAGGACAATAGCAACAAAACTTTGCAGATGTGTTAATGAGATATCTGGGGCTGGACAAACAAAGTCATGCCGTTTGAAGGCAGAGCCTTTAATGGATCCATTCTGTGTGAATGCTGGCTAGGATGAATCTGTTTCCAAGAACATCACTTTAAAAGTTCAAAAGATTCATCTTCTCCTAGTGAAGCACTGTGGGACTGTGTCTACACAGTTGTGTCAAACCTCGTAAGAGTATCTTAGGTTGAAGCTCTCTTCTTGGCATCATTAACCACCCTGCAGTTCCTAACAATGCTCCTACAGCTTCACGGAGACCAGGAATTTACTCCAAGACAGTCAGAAAAATATTTTGATGTTCTTAGAGGTCAACATCTATATGTCTGTCAAAAAAAGGTCGATTTCTTTTCCTCTTTTCTTCCTATCTAGCAAGGTCCTTCCTCACTCAAAACAGGAGCAGGTACAAAGGGGGGACACACCACAGCCCATTGGTCTTTCCAGCACTAAGGATGCATTGCCATCCTGCGTAAGTGCAAAGAGCAACACAAGGGCCATGGTCAAGAAGAATCAGGTTCTCCTGGTCCAGGACATCAGCACTGCAGGTGCCACTTAAACTTTGCATTGAACCCTCAGCAGTGAAAAGGATTGATGTGATTTGGAGCCAACCTGTATTGTACAAAAGTTTCCCATGGCAAATCACAACTGGAGTCATGTTAAAGTCAAATTATAAGAACTAATTTCAATAGCACTGAAATGTCTCATTCCAACTGCAGTTGTTTTGAATTTTATAGCACAGTTATCCAAAAAGTATTCTTTTTAGGAAATGTTAGGTTGAAAAAAAAGGAAAAAATATTTTTTAAAAGACCTCATCAGATACCTGTTTGTTTTGAGCCCCACTCCTGCTGAATGAAATTCTGTGGAAGCTGGCAGCTTCCTCTGATTCATGTACGTACTGTTTCTAACAAGACAAAGGAGTACCTTCAAAACCTTTCACCCAGTGATGTGAAATGTCCGACGAGGTAGCTGCATGGCCCACGGGGAAGCAGCATGGTCCACTGAAGTGCATTGTTACATCTGGCAATCCGACTTACTGAGAGACAGACACACAGATCCCGCGTCTGTCCTCTAACCCTCCTTATTTTCTCTTTTATGTGACAGGCTCCTCTCCAGCTTCTGAGTCCTTCCTGACTACTGCTTATGAATCCTGCACTCAGAAATGAAGTAGAAATCACTATGATGCCCTTAAAAGGTTCATTGCTTGAATTTGGGTGTTATTTTTGGGGGTGTAGATGTTGAGTGTGGAAGGGTCTGATCCCTCTGCAGTCACCATTATTTCTACCTTTTAATGTGGACAGAAGAGAAGGTAGAAAATAACATCTCCAGTCACCCAGTCCCCACCCGTGCTAGGTACGCTGCATCTTTTCAAAAGCCACCTCATAGCAACTGATGGTCTTCTGGCTGGCCTCGAGCAGCATTTCAGGAGCGATTAAAATGGTTGGGGATGTGTCTGGGGGAGAAGATATTCCTCTGGCCTCTATTTAAATGAAGCTGCTATTCATTCACTAACGTTTCTAATTACCAGCGCTATAATTGAAATACTGGAGTAATCTATTTGAGGAAGGGGAGCGGGGGGCAGAGCGGTTTTATTAAAACATGGGTTGGCAAGGTTGGTGCTAATTTCAGCTGAGCAAATATAATTCAGCTCAGAGGGATGCAGGTAAAGATGAAGAGATGACAAAGGAATGGTGCAGGCATAGCCATGAAGTGGATGAGGATTTGACGTAGGACTCTTTATTCCCCAGAAGACGTTTTGGGGTGATCTTAGTCCACGAAGCCTCAGTGATGTTGCTTCCTTCACAGGGTTGTATGTAACACAGTTGGGCTTGATGGAAGATACCGTTTCATAAGAATGAGACAACAGAAGAGGCTCTGGATACTATGAGATATCATGATCCTGTCGGCAGTGAGGATTTAGGAGCAATGGGTAACGGGAAGCCCCTTATTTTCTCTCTCCCCTGTTCTGTTCCCCAGATCCTAGATGATCTGGTCTCTCTAGGATCTGTGATTTAAGGCTCTTCTCATGAGAGAAACGACAGCACAGGTCACGTGAGTTTGGGTACACTCCCTTCATCCCCCTCCCAGGTTTAGGCTCCCCACACCCTGCACAATCTTCTTCCATGTCCCTGCTCATCCCAAGGCCCCGAGATCCTTCCACACAAACACGTGGACATGTGGCTCTGCAGTGTGCTGGGGAGCAAGAGGAAACTGCTGGTGGGGTGTTGGGAAGGAAAGAACAGCCTAGCGCTGGCCCTGCCTCCCTTGCAGAAAGCATCACCCCTGCTCTGGAGAGGTACAGAGCAGAGTCACCAGAGGTGGTGTGGCCTGGGAGCAGGCAGCAAACATGACAACTGCATTGTTGTCACCCTGGTCTCACTTTTTTTCCCAAGGCTTTTGCCCTATACACCCTTTCTGGGGGACTCTCTGTGACTCCTGCTGGAATTGAGATTCCCCATGGCAGATGCCGGCTCTTGTTACTGCAGAGCCCTTGTCTGGTTTGTGTGAATGTCCTCCCACAGAAACAGCAAGCAAGGATCTGCTGCAGAAGTTTAGGATGAGGTTGAGCTCACAGATTCAGACATCAAACTTGAGAGGACGTCGTGGATGAGGCAGAGTGCATGACAGCCTGCAGTGAATCTGGATGCTGGGGTTTATGGAAGAACGAACAAGATTAGAGCTTTTACCCTTTGTCGTGGTTTGGGTCGGATTGGCCCAATCAGCTGGAATGACAGGTGCTCTCTCTCTCCTGCCCAGCTTCGAAGGGAGGCAGGAGAGAGAGAAAAAAGAAAGACTTAAGAGTTTAGAAGGAACTAAACTACTTTAATGAAATAGTAATACTGAAATAATAAAAAGAAAATAATGAAATATATACAAAACCATATCAAGCTCCCAGGATGACAATCACGTCACCAGCAGGCACTGGGGAAGTCCCAGACTGGACTCAGTGACAGGCGGGAACTGGATTCCAGATCTGGATTCAGGATCAGGATCAAAGGCAAATGAACAGACAGAGTCCTCCTCGGACGCCGGCCATTGAAGAAAGAGGGCTGACCCTTTGATCCCTCAGCTTTTACACTGAGCATGAGGCAGATGGGATGGAATACCCTGTTGGTCAGGTTTGGGTCACCTGTCCTGTCCACTCCTCCCCGCAGGGGTGACCCCTCTACACTTTTCCGCTTCCCACCCTCCAACGGGGCAAATACCAAAGTTGGCTGCCCTTGGGTGTTACAGCAATGAGGACAAGCAAGAGCCTCTCTGCATCCCATCCCTTGGCATCAACTATAAACACGTGTGTTATCACTCTGAGAGTGAACAGTTTCTGCACAACACGCTGTTCATTTCAGCAGTTAGAAGAGGCCTAGCTAAAAAGTAAAGTTACTGAACAAAATTGGTCCTGTTTTACCTCAAACCAGGACACCCTACCTGATTATCTCACAGACCCACTCACTCACTCCCACCAGCACTACCTTCACAAGGTCTTGACCTCCCTTTCCAGCAGGGAAGTCACTGCTGGGCCAGGCTAGAAGTTGTGTTGGTTCCCATGTCTTTCTATTAACCGGAGGACTCGGGACATGTCACTCCATGAACCAGGTACACAGCATTGTGAAGGATATCAAGCACGTCTGTACGGGCAACTTTACTGTCTGCCGGGATCAGAGCCCGCACGTGTCTCCCTGCACACATACACTGTTCCTTTCTGCATATCTTACCTGGGTCTTAGCCCTGAGAGAAGTTCAGTCATCTCCATTCATTGAAGCTGAAACGCATGGTTGGTGAGATTTAGTTCCGAGAAAGATTTCGGGTGAGTATTGCCTATGCCTATTGCATAGGTGTTGTAAAAACAGTCTGTCATATCTATTCCCTTTCTCAAAAAGCATAAAATCTTGATGGAAACACAGCAGGACAACGGGCTACAGGCAGAGAAAAGAGTGCTGTGAGTGACAGAGCTACTGAAATGTCTTACGGGAATGCATTTTGACAGCTGATCTTGCTCATCCTTCCCCTGAGACGTGTCAAGTTGGTTAGATGAGAGGTTCTCAGGTGGACAGTATATATGGTATGGGTGAGACAGGAGTCACTTCACAGCAGCACGCCCTGAGGCCGTGGCCTGACTGTGCACATTGACAGGTTCTTCTCTAAACAGCCAGAAATATTTTCCACATCATCAGTGACACCTAGATAATCATTAACTGTGTCCAGGTCCTAACCTTGACAGCAATCAACGTGCCTATGTGTCCGTCCCCACGGTCTACCTCCAGGCCTGGCATTAGTATGGAATATGGATATTTTTGTTGCCCATTACATCTTCAACTGCACTGCTGTTCCCCTTTCCCCGTGGCAAATCAGCTATGCAGTTGTAAGCTCTATGAGGACAGTCTCTCCTTTTTCGTACATGATCAAACTCACACTTGTGTCCAGCTCTAGAGCTTAATATTGCCTTAATGGTAAATGGCCGTGAAAATAGCCAGGCCCTTCCTTTAGATAAGAGCCAGCTGTGAAGTCTGGATGTTGCTCCAAATTCCCCCACACTTTGGGACCGTGCCAAACCGGGGATGTGGTATGAGGTAATCATCACAGAAATTAGAGGCTGCTCTGAAAAGCAAGTGGTTGTTGTGCTGAATGCACAATATTAAGATCTTATCTTGCTTTACAAGCAGACTAAACCCAGAATGAATCAATTATGAGATTAGAATTAATCCAATAATCCTCTGTTCTTCTGTGCCTGGAATCAGATGGTGCATCTGTAAAGATAGTGTTAGTTACGGCAAATGAGATCACCGTTTGTCCCATTTTATTAAAAGCCTTTCCCAAGCGTTAACAGCTCGGGTGAGAGGTTGAAATGAAATTAAATTGAAATCTTTCCTCTTTGATTGCCATCAGTGGCCCAGAGGGGATGGCCAACACAGGAAAGATGCCCCGTGACTGTAGCAACGGGACGAGGAGAAGTTCTGCTGAGGGATTTCCACCCCTGGATGTGGCTGCCAGCGTAGCTGGGCTTGTGGCACAGAGGAAGCCAGAAAACATTACTGACCTCCTTAAATTCCTCTTGCAAACTCCTCTTCCAGTACTGCAGCTTGGGCTTAGGGCAAAAAAGCTGGAACGTGCCTCCCTGCCCACCAGTCGTGCCCTTCACCAGCCAGGCCTTGCAGTACTTGTCCTCTCTCCCCTCTTCTACGTGCTTTTTAGAGTCTCAATTGCCTTGGCCTACATCTGAATAGTTACTCTCCTGGCTTAACTTTTGCATATGAGACCAGACATGGGCAAGCACAATTTTGTCATTTGCCTGGTTTTACTGTTTAACGTTTGTGCCTCAAACACGATGCTTCAAAACCAGACTTTTACTTAGTGTTCCCTATGCTTCTCTCTCCTTTTCTTTAAAGAAAAGGAAAACCAAACAAAACCCAAGCCCAAAGTAATACTGCCACATGCGGTTATAGCCACTCTTTATTTGGGCCACCAGGGCTTGAAACTGAGATTTTTAGTGCTCATACACCTCTGTCACCAGGTCAAAGACATGGGAACTGTTGAGCAGCACCGTTGCCTCTGTGCATGCTCTCAAGGGATGTGCACATCTGCTGCTCACCTCAGAACTCTTTGGAAAGCTCAGCCGTGCCATGGAGCCAGAGAAAGGAGGGAATCAGCCACCCAGTGGTGGTCTTGGCTGTGGAGAAGGAATGGGACCTAATGGCTAGAGCAGAAAGCCGAGCGGATTACTGGGCATCACTTTTTTTTCCCCAGGGGTTTGCAGTGTCGTTGTTCATAGTGAAGTTGCCTGTTTGGCTGACACCGGAGCCAAACAAGTAGATTTGGCATTTTGCAAGACAAGGATAAGTTTGCGGTTATTCTTGGAAAGGCCTCACACAGCCTTTCTGCTCTGTAGTTACCCCATCTGCAAAATAAAGCAGTAACAGCATTGCCAGATCCTGATCAATGAGAAGTGTCATGAAATGCATACCGCTAAGTATCATCCAGGGGAAGAGATGGGACTGGAACAAGGGAGGAAGAAGATGGCTCTGTTCACTGTGGTCCTGCCTGCATGTCCTTCAGGAAGCTAGGTTTGATCCAGGGCCCATGCACTGAAGATGACATTCAAAGTTTGAAGCCTGCTGCTAAGGCAAGTGCTTCAGGGCTCTCCCTCTATCACCTTTTAATTAATCTTCCCAACCAAAACCACTTGGAGAAAATTAAATATAGCAGCGGAGTTTCTTTTCATTCTGCTGAAGAAAACCTGGCAATTTTGTTTAAACTTCTCAAAATAACTCTGTCTGAAGCAGAGGAGATACCTGGATAATCGCAGCTTTCACAGTTAAAATTGTCAAATTTAGATGCAACTGAAAACAGAAGTTCAACATAAGCATTTTTCCGTGTCTTTAACATTAGGGCCCTGCTGATGGAGTGCTGTTTGAAAACTTTAAGAGCTGCTATGACATTAAACTGGAAACATGAGCAGAGCTGTGAAAGCATCAAGCCTTAGAATTTGACTTTGATATTTAGTTTTACTTTTCCGAATTGCTTACTCTGCAGAAGTCATCTGGCAGTTTACGGAGGTTGAACTTCTGGTTCTGTATGCTTCCAGCTAGGCAGGAAATATTGCCAAAGCCGACCCTTCATCCCAGATATAGGCACTCAATAAGTGAAAAATATTGAGTAAAATAGGTGAACTGGACACTTTTCATGACCCCAGAAAAACCCAACCCTTTCCTGGAGAGTGGCTTGAGTGTGAGCTGGAAGGTGAGGAGAATTGTACTGTGTCCCAGAGGTGATAAACAAGCAGGCTTGGTAGAACTAAACCACAGCGATGCTCCTAATGACCGACATACAAGTCCAAAGCAAAACTCCTCCATCCTGGCACTGACATTAACAGGTCCCTCCCTGAACTGTGACCCCTTGACAGACGGCTCCACCGATGAACCAGAGAAGAAATGTTTAGAGCAACCTGATCAGTGGAAAAACTTCTTAACATTTGCAAATACAAAGAAAGATTTTTCAAGAAAAGTTTTGATGGGGGCTGTGGTTGCTCTTCTCAATAGCTCAGTCCTGCCTTTTGATCTCCCAGTCATCCCTTAAACAGCCATGCCCTTCAGTTAGGAGCAACAAAACTTCATCCTAGACATCATTTTAGACACGGGCTGGTCCAAGAAGCCTCTTCAGAGGTGCCACATCACATTATCACCTCAGCCACGCACTTCATCTTGTAACCGTGTGAGCATTGGAGATGAGCAAATGCATCTTTGGCAGAAGAACAGTTCTCTGCAATGGAACAAAAATGCAATCTCCCTACCTTTTCGCTGCTCTTGTCCTTCTAAGGGAAATGTTAGCTTTATATGAAAAAGGAACAAGCAGGTAAGTGAGAAAGAAGGAGTAATTAAGAAAATTATTGTGCAGCCTCATACTTTGGTTGCTAAGCTCTTTCAGACCTTTCAGAATCTAGATAGCAGATTTTCTTAAATCAACTGCATCCTGAGGGAATTTTTTTCATCTATATTTAGACCCCAGTCTCCTAACTCTTGGATTCCTGCTCCAACCCACCTGTTGTCTACCTTGACTTCAGCAAGGCTTTTGACACTGTCTCCCACAGCATCCTCATAGGCAAGCTTAGGAAGTGTGGGTTGGATGAATGGACAGTGGGGTGGATTGAAAGCTGGCTGGCAGAGAGAGCTCAGAGGGTGGTGATTAGTGGCACAGAGTCTAGCTGGAGGTCTGTGACAAGTGGTGTTCCCCAGGGGTCAGTACTGGGTCCAGTCCTGTTCAACATATTCATCAATGACCTGGATGAAGGGATACAGTGTACCAGCAGCAAGTTTGCTGATGACACAAAACTGGGAGGGGTGGCTGACACACTGGAAAGCTGTGCTGCCATTCAGAGTGACCTGGACAGGCTGGAGAGTTGGGCAGAGAGAAACCTCATGAAGTTCAACAAGNGCCCAGTGACAGGACAAGAGGTAACGGGCACAAACTTGACCACAAGAAGTTCCACCTGAACATGAGGAGGAACGTCTTTCCTTTGAGGGTGGCAGAGCACTGGAACAAGATACCCAGAGAGGTGGTGGAGTCTCTGACTCTGGAGACATTCCAAACCTGCCTGGACGCTGTCCTGTGCAACCTGCTGTAGGTGACCCTGTTCTGGCAGGAGGGTTGGACTAGATGATCTCCAGAGGTCCCTTCCAATCCTGGTGATTCTGTGATTCTTTTTTTTTGAATGGGTGCTGAATATTTCTAAGTAAACAGCCTAACTTCCAGAAGCTCCCAGCTTGCAGAAGTGTTTAGAGGATCAGTGTTCTGCAAGAACCGGTTGCCTGTCAGACTTTCTCTTCTCAGTGTTTCATGGGAGATGAGCCCAAGCATAGCAGGGACCAAGATGGAGCAAGCTCATGCAGAAGTCCTCCTGTGTCTGAAACCAGAGGTTTGTTTTGCAATGCAGCAGGAGGTCTTGTGGCAGGCATGAATGTGTCCAACTGCACATACAGGATGGAAGAGGGAAGGGTTGTATCCTACTCATGGTTGGAGAATGCTGGTTATCAAAAGTTCCTATTGTTGGTGCTTTCTAAGGGAAAAAAAAGATAGGATTACACCAGGAAGACTTCTTTGCTTCTTGATTGTGACTAAAATGACAACTTTGCAGCTCTAGACTTGAAATAGTGACAGGAACTACTTCAAAAGGAGCCCAGCTCATGTTGACTGATCTCTTCTCAGTACGCCTGAGAGCACAAAAAGTGACTTGGACTGGTTGCATCAGGCTGTCCTGGTACACTGCACCCTCGTACGCACCAGTTTGTCTACCTCCAAGACGTGGCTTTCCCTGGGGTGGAACATGCAGTATGTCATCCTACTAAATACCAAAAGCCAAATGGGAACAGGAAGGTTAGGACAAATTCTTCCATATATTGAGTTAAATAAGCAGATTTACCCCAGCAGAGGATTTGGTGCACCATAATCAACAGAAACTGAAGATCAGATTTTCAGCTAGTGTGCATTTTAAGCTGTACCCTTGATCTAAATCCCTTCTCCAACACCATAGCTGGAAAAACAAATTGCAGTCCTCAACAGCAAGGTATAAGCAACAGCTCCATGAATATGTAAAGACCTTTCAGATGGTATTTTAAAACAGCGTTCAGTAACCATTATGCCACAGTTAACTGACTTCACCAGTCTTAAAAACAGGAGTCTTTAATTACAGTCATTTATATTTCCAAAGATAGACCATAACATATTTATAAACAATCTGTGCACTTGGTGAGTAAATGACACACGGCATGAATCACTCGCTAACAGTTCTTATATAATATTCAAAGTGGGCATGAATGTTTCATGAAGGCGCTTCCACTGCTGAACTTGGTGGGGAACTGAGCTTTCTTCCTTTCCCATACACTCTTCCTAGGCAGATTCTGTGAAAGCCCTGAAAGACTCAGAATTCCTGGCAGAAAGAAACACCTTTGGATTTGCCAGGCTCTCTCCAGTGCTGGACCATTGCAACTAAGATTTGGATCACCTGTGCTGGGAGTGAAGAGAGACATGATTTGTCCCAGGGAATTACCTCTTAAATAGCAAACCTCTTGTGTCTCATGCATGTTGGCACCAGTCCCTCACGTGCCACAAGGACATACTGCCTTACGCATCTGAGGTGATGTTCAACATGGCATCTCAGAGATGAGAAAGGCAAAGGATGGGAGATTGGATTTGCAGCCACTCGCAGGGTTTAAAGGTTTGTCCTGGGCAGGGAAGCACTGAGGTCATGCTCTTGGTGCAAAATCACTGAGATTTACCAGTCCCTTCAGTGGTGAGAAAGGATTGAATCAGGCTCCACCAATGCTAGACATGGACAAGCCTCAATGCAAACCCTAGCTCAGTGCTAACCATGGAGCTCTATGGCCTTGTGGACTGGTCGGCCGAGAGCACGGTGATATCCTAAGACCCGAGTTCATTCAGATGAGAATGGAGGTGTTCACACACAAGCAGAAACCCTCGGTCTTCTGTCAGGCCGTATCATCCTTCTCTTTATAAATCCTGGCCCAGCTGACTGTGTGGGTTTTGTGAGGTTTCCTGATGTTAGCCCCAGATGCTGCCCTGACATGTGGTGAGGCACTCTGCACATCTGGGCACTTCTCTGTTTGTTCTTCTCTTCTACCATGTGTTGTGTTTGGTTAAAGCTGTTTGCATAGCACCGCACACAATGAGGGACACACAACTGTCAAAAAGACATCAGGCGCATTTCTGGAGGATAGACCCTAGAGAGCAAGTCCTATAAGGAATGGCTGAGGGAACTGGGGTTGTTCAGCCTGGAGAAAAGGAGGCTGAGGGGAGACCTTATCGCTCTCTACAACTACCTGAAAGGAAGTTGTAGTGAGGTGGGGGTCGGTCTCTTCTCCAAAGTAACAAGCAATAGGACAAGAGGAAAGGGGTTCAAGTTGCACCAGGGGAGGTTTAGGCTGGACATTAGGAAAAAATTTTTCACTGCAAGAGTTATCAAACATTGGAACAGGCTGCCCAGGGAGGTGGTTGAGTCACCATCCCTAGAGGTGTTTAAAAGTCGTACAGAAGTGGTGCTTAGAGACATGGTTTAGTGGCGGACCTGGTAGAGTAGGGTCAATGGTTGGACTAGATGATCTTAAAGGACTTTTCCAACCTAAATGATTCTATGAGTCTATGAATAATTTAAAAATGGCGTAGACTCTTCCCTAAGCTCAAGGCATCCCTAAAATGTTAGTTGCCAAAAGCTGGGTCACTATATCAGGGAAGAATAATTTTCTATGGTTATTTCCAATTGCATTTCTTGTGTCTCACATTCTTTTCCAAGGTCCCTGCTCCTGGCCGGTGTCAGAGCAGAGGTGAATGTTTGGATTGATCCACATAGATATTTTTTTCCTTCCAGCCCATGGCCTCCTTAAACCTAAAGCAACAAGTCGGCATATTAAGGAACTGCAGAAAAGGAGAAATAAAAGCTAGCTGCCACCCAGTGTGAGAAGGGAGTTGGGGATATGAAACCCCTGAGTTTTGGCAGGACACATTTAGTTGTCCTTGTGGAAGAGCAGGCTGTGCACGAGTGTGTGCGTGCATATGTGGGTGCCAGAAAGAAAGAGGCATCCCTTTTAGCCACCCCATGTGCTGCAGTTGGTCTGAGCAAAAGCACGCTGTGACAGCAGGAGAACGTCTCACCTGGGGAAGAGGCAGGCAATAAAAGCCTTTTTTCTTGTTTGCTAACCTCACTCAGCTTTTATGAGGCTTATCCGAACCTCAGATGGCCACAGTGACCATTTCACAACAGAGCGGTGAGGTTGTGATGTTCAGGGGAGATCCCACATATGAGTCTGATTTACTTATTCGTTGGCAGGACTGACACGATGTGATCTGGTAACGGGCAGTAATGCCAGCGCTGCATTTTATCATCCCTTGCTACATTTGTGCAATTTATAATTCCATTTATTGGAAAGGTCTTCAGCGAAGAGATGACGAGCAAGGTTATATTCACAGGCGTAGCTCAAATCCGTCTCTCTTGTTAAATCAGTTATTGGCGCACCTGCCCAAAGCCGGTGTCTTGGCATAAGCAGGGATTTATGTCCCTTTTCTGAGCTTCACTATGTGCAGCAGTATGTAAAGTTTAAATAGGAATGGATCAGTGAGAGAATGCAATGTTTTCCAAACTGCATTTTGGCAATCTGCCTGCAAACGTAAGATGTTTTCTTTTGCTATTGTAAGATGAAATGAGTTTCTGGTTTTCAGGCAACTCTTGTCAAATTTGAATGAAACAGAGATACACGGAGGCTCTGACTACCCTTTACCTCCGTGATTCTCATGCCAGATTAAGGCAGAAGCAGGACTGGTAACAAACTGTGAAAAGTAAAAATTGAAGTAAATCTCCAAACGAGAAAGGCTGAAGTCCATTTCTGAGGTGGTTTCCCATTATTTCTAGCTGTTGCTAGAGACTTAAGTGATCGTGTTGTACATCTTTCCTCTTGCTATCCACCCGGTGTCATCAGTATCTCTCCTTTCCCACCAGCCACTTCCAACCACATTTGATAAAGGAGTATTTAAATTCCTGTATTTATTTTTCTTCTGTAAAAGTCAGTAGAGTTAAAAAATAAGTAAGGGCGGTTGCTGTGCACTACCACAGTGCTGATGATTTTTCTTGCCTGAAATCCCCTCCTAGGAACGAACTGCAGGGCAAAATAGGTGGAGAATAATGGAGGCAATAGGAGAGCAGGGGGACTGGTGGGGTACAGTGGGGACTAGAGGACATGGCAGAGAACTGGAGGTGCTCATGTCATGGACAACAGAGGTGATGCTGTTCTCAGAGCTAGGCTTAATGTGGTGAAATGGAGCAAGGACAGAGGACACAGGAAATTAGGCTCCATCATTTCCACTCCTTATGGAAGAGTCTAATCCTCCTTCACCTGAGAAATCATATTTTCTTATAAAAAATACTAGGTTCTGTTAAACAGAACACGCAGCAAAACGAGTTTGTGCTTTTAGTGACATTCCTAGGGAAAAACTGATGAAACACCCCAGGGAAACATCATAGAATGGTTTGGGTTGGAAGAGACCTTAAAGATCATCTAGTTCCAACTTCTTGCCATGGGCAGGGACACCTCCCACTAGACCAGGTTACTTACCATCATTACATATCCTGTGCTGTGCAAGCTCCATAGGACCATTTTCTGGCAGCTTAGTACCTCCCCAAACCTTCTGCAAAGAAGTAACAGGCACCTACGACAGCTTTGTCAGAGGTCAGAGGCGAGGACCTTTTTAACTCTTTCTGTGCTTGTACAGCATCTAGCACATAGGGAGCCTAGCTGTAATGAAGGCTCTAATGGCAGATGGTGATATCATGGAATCACGGAATTTTCAGAGTTGGAAGGGACCTCTACAGATCACCTAGTCCAACTCCCCTGCTGACGCAGGAATGCCTAGAGCACGTTACTCAGGACTGCGTCCAGGCGGGTCTTGAACATCTCCAGAGAAGGGGACTCCACAAGCTCCCTGGGCAGCCTGTTCCAGTGCTCGGTCACCCTCACCGTAAAGAAGTTTTTCCTTATGTTTGAATGGAACTTCCCATGTTCCAACTTGTGCCCGTTGCCCCTCGTCCTGGCCCTGGGAACCACTGAAAAGAGTCTGTTATAGAATATATACATAATCATACTTCTAGACATTTTCTGCTTTTGTCTATTTATTAGACATCAAATTCCCTAGACTCTGATGGATGTTCACCCCACTGAACTTTCCAGCCAGCTAAGATAATGTTTCTTTGTGTGGACAGCAGTGACTATTTATGTGAACAATCCTTTGTTACAGAAGTGGTTTTACTGATACATGACAGCTTGGACAGCAGGGGTTATTTGAGTCATCCTGTTCTGCTTTTGCCATTTTAATTTCCCTACAAGCCCCAAAGGCCAAACGAAAGCATGAATGAATAAGTGAGAGGATGCCCATTTGCAATATGTACACAATTGTCTTCCTTGGAGCCTTCCCTATCTACAGCCAAGTGTCCCAAAATTACATCAGGCAAATACCACAGACGTCTATTCTTTCTTCACTTTCATTAAAACATGCTGTTCATAGCAGCAATAAAGCGTATCGGTTTTAAATGGCCCTAGATTTGTATTTTATATAGGCTGCGCGGCTGTTGTTGTTGTAATAACAAATGACACGGAGACAATTTCAGATTGTTCTGACAAAAAATCAGGACTCCTAAGGGGAGTCTGCCTCGTGCACACGAAGTTGTGGCTCTGAGCAACCAGCTAGGAAGATGCAATTAATTTCCCCCTCATGAGTAAAGCCATTATATAAAATACCGCAGTTGCCTTGAGGGCCAAATTGGAGGCACTGAATTATGTATTATCAAAACTGACTTTACAATGATGTCTTCATGGGCGCTTCTGCGGCTTGTGAATGGAAAGGGAACGACAGTCAGCTGCAAGGGTCTTATTTGCCTCTCACTCGCTGTAAACAATACACTGCTAACGCGAAGACCTTAATGAGATGGAATGACATTGCTCTTTCCCTTGAGGTAGTGGCACAGAAAGGAGAGGAAATCCTGGGAATTCTGCTTAATTATATTGTGTATATTACTAGGTCAGCTCAAGTCCACTGGTCTTTGCTCAAGATTTAGAGGTTTTCCAGCCCTGTTTGAACAAGACTCCTGCAAGACCTAAGCTGAGCTTCTACCTCCAACCTGCTGGAGCCATTTTATGTCTGGGATGAAGGTCCAAAGTTTCAGCATCCACTTTGGGTACCTTCTGCTCCGAGATCTAATGCACCATGGACAGAAAACCTCCCCAGAAAAAATTGCATGGAATTTCATGAAAGGACTCAGCATCCCCCTTCCATAGATGCTGCACTGGCCAGTAATGTTGAGGTTTTCCTTGTATCCCATGGGGAAAGGGAGTGAGAAACAAGGGGATTAAGAGCATATCAATGCACTTGTCAGCCAGCAAAGGGTGTATCTGACGAGCCAGATAGCAGGTATAAAGTCCAGCAGGTCAAACCAGATCAAAACAGAGTTCTTAAGGAGTATTTTCAGCTGGATATTCACAAGATACATTTCTACATAGCAAAATCCTTTACATTTCAGAATTTCAAGCCAGTGAACCAACACCCTGTATGTGCTATTTATCCTTAGCAAGCAGACACGAGGTAAGAAACAAAAAATCGCAATGCCTGGAGCAAAATTGGATGGTTGCTCAGTGATAAGGGGGAAGTGGGTTTCAGTTTGCATGAGTGTTTTCCCCTCTTGCTGGCTTCTGATCTCAGTTATCACACTGATGCTATGAGGCAGGCATTCACATTAAAAGGAGTAACCGCTTAATTAAACTTTAGGTACTCTGAACTATTCAAACACACATTAAAAAGGGGAAAAATACATATTTCTTTTAGTAAATGATTGTAGCACACTCTCTTGTGGCCCAGGATTCACCAGCAGTCCAGTGAGATACATTTTGCTCATCTTACAAAAAATATAAAAATAAATCAAGATTGCTTCTTTCCCTTCAGACCCACATTGCGGCAAATGAAAAGCCTCCAGATGGCAGGAAAGGGAGTGAATGTCCACTCCAGGAGAGGGAGCGTCCCACAGGACAGACTGCTTCAGCAGGAGAATCGAAGCTTTCCTGGCCTGACTCTGAGCGAGCATGAGATCTTTCTGAGCTGGAAGACGCCCTGAGAATCTCCCCCTAGAAAGCCTATGAATATTTAAAACATGCAGAACTACCTGCTAAAAGCAGTAATTGTTCCTTAACAGAGGAAAAAAATTAAAATCTTTCAGACAAATGATTCCTGACTAGGGAGATGAGGGACGCTGACAATCAACCAAATAGTTCACGGAGGACGGTTCCTCCCTGCCTTGCCCCTTTTCCATACAGAGCAGTGCAAATAAAGAAAAAAATTTGAATATTCAACTCTCTCTGAGGGATTCCCACTTTATTTTCTTATTTAGATTTCTTGGGCCATTTGCTACCTTTCCTCTGTGCTGCGAAGGCAAATCCAGAGCTTACCAGCCTTTCTCTTGGTCCTGAGATGTTCCTGGGAGCTCATGAAATCCCAGCTGGCAAAGCATCCTCACTACAGAGTGACGTATGTTGTGAAGGCTGTGTATGTTGTGATGAGTGTGTATGTTGTGTATGTGTGCCGGGGAGAGGTGTGACCCAGGGGGCTCCCTGACCCTGTTGGGTACATCCACTTTGTGAGCAAGAACATGCCTATCTGGGTTAGAAAGAAATGTTTCTGCTCCTGCTTCATTAACCAGGCTGAAAAAATTGACACCAAAAAAACTTTTAAATTCGTCACAACAACAGGTGAGAAATGCAAAGCAATAAACACTTGAGATGGCTTTATTTTTGGAGAAAATGTCAGCTGGCAAGTTCTATCCAGGCTCAAAAGGTTATATTAGAGTCACAGAGATGGGCTGCTCTGATTGCCCTAAATCATGTCTCCAAAACCTCTTTTCTGAGCTCAACCCTGTGCTTACAACCCATTGCAATCTGCTCACACAACTGTTGGGCCGCTCTATTCATCGTCTACTGAAATAGCACAAGTTTGCTTTTACTCTTTAAATAAGAAGTTTTGTTCCTAGCCTTGGGCGAAGGAAAACAGTCACAGAAATGTTGGTTGGAAGGAAGCTCTGGAAGTCTCTAGACCCATCTCCTCCCTGAAGTAGGACTGTCCCCAACACTAGCAGGTGACCCATGCCTTTGTCTAGCCAACAAAAATCCTCCTTGGATGGAGATTCCACCACCTCTCTCGGCAGCACTGGGTTCAGGAGTGTTTACTCACATAGTTATGTTGGCAGATTTGACATTAGCAATAACTTAGGGCAATGTGAAAAGGAGGTTATTCCTCCTCTTAAATCTTCTGTATACACTTACTAGTCCTGCCAAAACCAGGATAAGCTCTTGGGATAGCAACAGCCTCTGTTTTATGTCTGCACAGTGCCTGACCCAGGAGTTTGCTCATGACTAGGTTTCCTAAGCACTATGCTGATAAACATAAGTAATAATAATATAAGCAAAGACAGCAAATCTTAATGCTAGAAATATTTTAGTGAGGTCTGTGGGAACCCTTCTCTGTAGGGAAGGGTTGGAAGACCAGTAAAAGCCTTTCTTCATGGCATTTTTCTTTCAAGAATTCCGTGCAGCTGATAGGAAGTGCAAAGGAAAAATAAAGACCAAGACTTTGATTGAATTTTGAGTTTTTCTGACTTCAAAGAAAAGCCATGAATAGTTATCATATAATGTACTTTGGCTAGGCTGTCTGATCCAGCTATTGTCTACACTGGTTTGTTCCCATAAGGATAGCGCTATTCTGTTTAAGGTCCCTTTAGGCACATTAAAAGGGTTGTCTATCGTGACAGTTCATTCTCAGCCCAGGATCCATTCCCAGACAGTTCAGCCCCTCCTCTATTGGGAAGAAGAGAAGGAAAAAATTATTTTTGACAAGGTAAAAGGCAAACATGTAATACGTGTTCAGTTGAAGTGGCTGCCTATTTACCAAACCAAAGAACTGAAAGGGTTGCCAGCCAAACTCTCTGTTCAAAGGATGTCCTTTAGCCAAATTGGAGGATTTCATGAAACTCTTTGAGTTAGTGGGTTTCTTTCATATCCAGTAGCCAACACGCCCTTTTGAACAGTGGGGAATCAGAACACAATGCAAATTAACCCCTAGTTCCCCTTACTGTAGGATGGATCTTGTTCCCAAGACAAGAATCTTGTGCTTTGAAAGGCAGGAATCTCCTCTTCTTTTTTTCTGAAGATACAGAGTAATTAAAAACCTGAAGAGACTTTTGAGGCATTTCTGTGATCCGCACACTAGACAGAAAAGTTTCACACCGTACAAGAAGTTTTACTGAAATCACAGCCTTCTGTTTGAACACATCCATCTCCAGCAGATTGTGACTTGATTCTGCAGGATACTGGGCATGACCGAGAAGATGGCATGGGGTTGGTTTACTGTGTAGACTATCATTGGGCAGCAGCTGAGTCAGGATTGATGGAAAGATATTGCATGCTGAAATTTACATCTGCTTTCTTGACAAACTCCAAAGACTTGCAGTCCTTAAACTCAGTCTTGCTGCCATGTACAGGCAGCAGCAGTATGAAACCAGGCCCTTTGAGCCAAAAGCTTAGAAACTGTGGTCTGGGAAACGAAAGTACCCATGTGTTTGTACTCTAAATGGAAGCTTCATCTCAGCTAATGCTGACTATCTAAAAGGCAGATATCGCTACCCACACAACTCATGACTCCCTTTGTAGTCATCTATAGGGTGTGAGTCATCTCATCCTAATGTAGATGTTTGCACGAATCACATTTATAGAAGTATCTTCCTCTCTCCGTTGACAGCGTAGCTTAGACAACTAGCTCAGATGGGGCTGTCAACACTGTGACTGCCTAAAGGTACGGAAGACAAATCCCACACTTTTGTTCCTTTCTTCAGCTCACAAAATGCAGGATTGTGGTCTGCAGGTAGAATTCGAATGTTGAAAAGCAATTTTGATTGACTTCACTGAAATGTCACTGTCGTACCCTCTGAAACTTTAGTTCTGCTAGTTTGAAAGATCTGTATCAGTCGTCTTAAACTGCTGGGCTCACCAAAACTGGATTCACATGTCTGGTGTAAAAGTGTCAATAACTAAAACAACACAAAAAGTTAGCCCTACTAGTTGCTGAGGTTTCCTGTTTATTAACCATTCTTATTCTGGAAATATACCAAATTACAGGAAAAAACAAAAGTGCATTTGGGATGCATAAAGGTTGTTAGCATGATACGTTTCTCTCTGGATGACTGTTCATTGATCTTAACCTTCTCAGATTCGCTTTAGTTCATCTTAGCATCTTTCCTCTTAAACAAAAGGCCATATTCTGATTTCCTTGTTCATTTTTTATGTCCCTTTACTCCTAAACCATCCTGTTGACTTCAATAAGATTGCCCTAAGAGTGGTCTATAATGAAAGGGGAGGAGGCCGTCTGCCCAGAGTGACTAATTTGGATCTTTAGCTCCTTTCCTGAAGCTTCATTTTCATCTTTTCTGTTTATTCCATTATTCATGTTTCAGGCTGTAGCTACTCCAAAGACGGCATTGTAGTTCCTGTCACAGAGATGCATCTTTTGAACGCAATGGGGTCCTTTCTGGGAGATGCTGAACTGCTCGTTAGAGCTTTGCTGTTTTTTGGTGATTTGCTGAATACAACCTCCTTTTGTTCCTCTTTTCTTCCAGCGTGTGATCGCTTCACAGCTGCGCGTTTTCTGAATGTGTTAGCCTTTCCTGCACGCATCCTGCTCCACAGATGTGGTGTCCTTGCATTTTCAGAAGCTGCTGCGGGTCCATGGGCTGACTCACTCTTTTGTTCTGGTTAGAAATTGCCTTAGTGGGCGCTCAGAGTTGCCCGCTTTGCAAACACTGCCAGAGGGTGGTCTATTATCACTGGTTCCTTATCTGACAACCGGCTGAATTCCTGAGATGTAAAATAATGGTCCTTTTCTCTTCAGAGGTAAGGGTACTCAGCCTTTTTGGGAGGTCCATCCTCCACTTCCACAATGCTCACTTTTTGAATCAGTAATAAATTTATTTATTTAGTGCAAACAAGCATTTGCCATTCCTTTTTAGGGTTATCCAGACCACTGTTATCAGAGTCACTTCCGTTGGTCCTTATGGTCTAAACCAACTAACTCTTGAAGGGTATTTTGTTCTGGTGAGCTGGACCAAGCCTATATCAAGGGAAAAAAAAAAAAAAAAACAAAACACAAAAAAACACCAAAAAGCACAAGGAAATAAGAGCTTCAGGAGGGAAAACCAGCTCTCAAGAGACCAGAACAGCTCAGGTGTGTGAGGCTGGTAGGATGAATGCTGGTTATGCATTCTGAGGTTTTATTTACCTTGCAGAGAGGGACACAGATGAATCAGATGGGTTTGGAGAAGAGACTGGGCTTATCCAGAGACAGTGGCATTTTCCTAAATATGCAGTGTCCGTTCCCTGGAAATCGCATTCCTTATGTGTGCATAAAGTAGTGTTTTACAGTGGTGTTATCCAGGTCCTCTACACTGTACTGTAAAGGGCAGGGAAGAGATAATGGTGCCGATTAGAAAGGCAAGGTGATTCTTCCAGGAAAAAAAAAAAAAAAGTCAAATTTTATTTTAATTATTAGAGTTTGCAGCTAATGATTTTTTGTCTGACTGTGACTGAATCTGATTCATGTCATTTCTTTAGACTTTATTGGTTTTGTCTTATTTATCCAGTGCGCCATCAGTTTTACAGTTCTTTGGTTCCTTTTTGGCCTAGGGTGCAGTTACCGGAATTTTGCAAACACCAGAAAGCAGTACACCTGGAGGACATGTCAAGAGGCCACCAAGTCCATGCAGTTTTCTAAAGGCAGCATTGACTGCACCTAGGTCATATGCTTGTATGACATGTTTCGTTCTGCTGGAAGCCTGTTTCCTCACTTTCTTTACAAAATCAATTTTATCCCGGAAAAATACGCACTATTCTCTCTGGGCTCTTCTGTGTGTTTCCAAGGCAATGATCTCTCATTACAACAGCAGAGTTTATCACAGATGTTGGTCTTGACTTTGACATCACTGACTATGGATCTTAAAACTCCCACTGATTTCAATTAATCAACATTTTTTACGTCATTCAAGTTAAATACATGTTACGGAATTTGCTGGCTCATGGAGTCACAGGGCTGGAGAGACATTCGGAGGTCTTCTGGTTCATCCTCTGCCCCAACTCTGAATGAGCTTTACCTACTTCCTTCCTGACATATGTCTGTGTAATCTGTTTCCGAGGACTGATATGAGGAGAGTTCAAATGGGAAAGGGGAAAACATGACTTTGAAGGAGACGAAAAATGACTTAAAACAACCTATATCAGTTTCAGTCAAGCCTTTCTTTGGTTTGCTGATCAACAGACCCTCCCTACCAGTGTGTATTGCTATGCCTCTGCCGGATAGCAAGATGTAAGTGGTGGGGACTTATCACTTTGAACTCCTCGCTACGTCTTTTTCATCTCAGATTTCAAAACCCGTGAGGTTGCAACGTGGTCTGTTTTGACAACTCAGCAACTGTTAATGTTTTCGGAAAACAGCCTGAAAACAGGCACTCTTGCCTTTGACAGCAACGCGCAATAATAGTAACACCCTTTCCTGAGCCTGCAGCTAATGCAGAAACTCTTTGAAAGCCAGTAAATGCGCATTTTGCTCTAACCCTTGTCATGTCCTTCCTTCACGGCCTCTGGCTGGCGGTCTCCTCCCTCCTCTATCTGTCTGATATGCATTTTACACAGGGAGAAGCAGCTGATGGTTTAGCTACAGAACAGAGAAGTAACAGCTCTTCTTTGTTTAGCACGAAGAAAACTCCTGATTGAATTGTCCTCTATGTGGTTATCACTTCAGCAGATGGGACTGAAAACCTTGTATCCAGGGAAACTGTTTTCCCTTCCTAAGATTTCACAATCTCTGCTGTGAGCAATTCCAACATTTGAGATTCATCGGAAAATTACACACCTCTGGAACAAACTTGTTCAATGCTGGGGCATTTGTTGGCCTTGGTAAGGCTTCCCTCTCAATCACGGTTGCACAAGGAGAAATGAACTGGGTTTGCCAGTCAGAAGGTTTGCTGGAAGACGTACCAGCAGTGGAAGTAGTCTGTTATGTGGAGTGATCTGCCTTTATAAATAAAATGTGAGGGGTTTTTCAATGGTTTGGTAAGGCAGCAAAGTCTGGCAGCTGTTCGCTTGTTGGACCCGAATGCCTTCGGCACATGGGACGGACATCTGAGCATTAGATGGTGAGTGTGCTTTGAGAAGATGTTAATGGACTGTGACTCTTCTGTCTCTCTGGATTTGTACGGTCCTTGAGGAAGGAGTGTAAATGTAAATGAATTCATTTTTAAAAAGAGGATTGAGGGAGGTTTATGTGCAGCCTAGGGTGCATGTGCGTTGTGGGGTATATGAGCAACACAAAATGTTGATGCAGTCAAACTCAGTCTGTTCTTTAGCCCCAACTCCACTGCTTACAACACAGAGCAGTTGGATTTCAGTGTGTAATACCAGTAAAAATACCTATGCTTTCATGCATCCCACTTTTCCCATTTTCAAAATGTGAGCAAGGTTAACAAACAGCCTGTGATTAAATGAACAGCAGATTAGATAAAATATGTGACTTTAAGAAATGATCAAGAGCAACTTCTGACAAGATGATAATCCTCAACATCTTGTTCTGTTGTGCCAAAGGGGTTATGGGTTTGAAAGGAGCAATGAATCGCTAGAGGAATTGGGCTTTGTAAGAATCTGTCTTTGATTCGCACATAAGAGCATATACATGTGGCCTCTTGACCACAGGATGAAGTCAGCCTGTGGTTTCTGTCTTCATTTTAGCTTGACGGGTCAGAGTTAAACCCACCAAAAAAACTCCTCTCAACTGTTAATTGAGACTTATTTGATCTCGACCTCCCCAGATGGTCATCACTCTTCAAAAAAATTGTATCCCTGAGATTGCCAGGTATTATATGTCACATTTCTTGGTGGGACTGGAACCATCAGAGCTCCCTGGCAAGAGCTGGGAGCAGAGGCAATGCTAGGATTTAATACCTTTTGGAGAACTCCCTCGCAAATGAAAGATCATCCAAGTATCCTTGGTGATACCATGTCTCCAGTGATATCAAGGAAAAGAACGTTAGTATTTTTTGTTGAGCAAAGCATTCAAAAATATTTTAAAAGCTTTCAGGTTAACATTGCTTCGTTATTTTATTCATAGCACCCTTGACAAGATCAGGTCTTCCCATTTTTAAAAAATAGATGACATTGACAGAAGAACGTTTAGTAACTTGGGAAAATGATTCATGGTTTAGCAGATAAAATAGCCTGGGAAGATGTCCAGATGCTGTAGAAATTGTTGCTGCTGCTGCTGTGGACAAGGAACACTGCTGAAAATATTTTTAAAAAATTAATAAGATGCAGAAGATAAGACTTGTTCATCAATGCAATGTAAATGCTATTGAGGCATTAATTATATTCTTTTGGTTTATCACAATGGATTTTGCATGGGGTGAAAATTTCATGTGAAAAACCAAAATATTTGCCGTTTTTTTAACATGCACTTTGCAGGTCTAATGGTACTAACAATGAGGAGAACATTCCTAGGGGAAATGCATGTTCTCTGCATGTTCGCCATGTTAGCAGCTCCTTCAGGCAGCTTCATCCACACATCCCACAACTTCAGAGCATCCAGAAAATTCATTTTTATATAAAATAATCTTGAATAAACCAACTGCCTGTTGCTGTCAGCTCTTCCTTTTCTTTTCTTGCCAATTCCTCAGCATCATCATGGAGCACCTCTGCATGCTAAAGAAGCTCCTGATCTGCTCACAGCTTGGGTGGAGAAGCAGCATCACTGCGCCGTGCCGAGGTGGAAGTGGAGGAATCCTGAGGAGCGGTGAAGACGTCAATCCTCGGTGACTGGCACATGGCATCCTGAGCTGGGAGGGAGGATGCCTGAGATGCCAGCAACCTCCTAGGGTGAAGGATGCGGGGACGCAGCTGTGCCTTCCCCACGTGCTGCGTGGGGTGCTGCAAATCTGCCTCGCAGGTGCGGAAAGCCGCTCGCAGATGTTGCGGGATCAGGGACAGAAGGACACATCTTCTCGGAGAGAGCAGCGACGGTTTCACAAGTGCCAGCCTCGGTTCTTCCCATACAGGCAGGAATATGGAGGTCCTTGACATTTTATAGCATCAGATTATGGGACGGAGGATGAGGATTCTTGCTATTTGTTTTTGAACCTAAACCCCTTGCTTAGGCTGCACAGCAGACTGTTATTTTACTTCTGTTTTGGCTAATAGCTTAAAAATTGCTTATTTGTGAGAATATCTCTAAAAACAGTGGGCTGGGTCACAAACCAGACAGTGAATAATTACTAATTAATCAACCATCAGACTAATAATGGGCCTTCAGTTTTGCCAACAAACCCCACTCCTAAATCGCTCCCTCATTACCAGTAACTACCAATTTAGAGGCTGTGTTATTGCACTAGTTTTATTAATGTCACATTCAGAAGGATACTGTAGCAATAAACAGGCATAAGGCTGTAAAAAGAGGGTTGCTGTACATATTAATAATGTATTTTATAGTGCAGTTTAATATTCTGAATACAAGCTGCCTTGCTTTATAATCAGAAGAGGAAAAACGCAAGCTGATCAATCATCCTTACCTATTCTTACAGTGGCCAGCTAAATCGAGTCAGGGTGATATATGTGGGGATAATATCTTGTTACAAAAATCTTGTTATTAAGCAACACTATTATTTCTAACTTGTTATAATGCCTTATAATAAGCTTAGTAATAGGTTTCTAAATGATTTATAGGGTGGGGTTTTTTTTGAAGCAGGAGATGTCTGCAGTCACTTAGGGAGATGTGCTTCATGGCTGATGAGAAGCTGGGAGGGAAGAGGAGATCTCTGAGCAAGAGGATAGTGCTCTCGTTACGGGGGCTTAATCCGAGGCTTGGCACAATCCTTCCTCCAGGTCTTCTCCTTGTGGGAGAAACAGCATCCCAGATGCTAAAGCTATAGTGACCAAGGAGCAGCCAGGAAACTGTTGCTGGATTTCCCCACCCTGGCTCTGCCACAGAAGTCTCTTACTTTCACCTTGGATGAGATAGTTGAGTTCTAATTTGCACACATGTAGAAATCTGTACGATTTGGGGGTTTAAGCACTTCTATGGATTCATGTCTTTGCCCTCAGTCATAAAACAGGTGTATTTTGCAGCATTTCCCTACAACAGGGTGATGAAGGGAGATGAATTAACAGCTGCAATATACTCAGATAATATGATAATTGAGCCCAAAGAGATAATTAAGAGGAAGCGTCTTTGCCTTTGCTCCATATATCCATTGCTTTCCCTGCCTCCATACTGACCACCAGTGGTCTTAGTTTAGCTGCGATTAAATATACACACCTGGCTTTGTGTCTTCTGGAAAGGAGGGATGAAGCAGTCCTGGGAACATTCAGTTGCAAAGAGACCTGGACAGCTTAGATGGATGGTACAACATGGGCAGCTTGCTCTGACCATCCTTATTGCAGAACTGCTCGGGAGCTGTGGCAAGGACATCAAGGCAATAAGAAATGTCTCCTGACCAAGCATGGTCACTCCAATGGTAAGCAGCAGCATCCTCAGGGGCATCCCTTTGCTCCCCATTTAACGTCTTGTCATGATGGGATCAGATGACTGAACCAGTCCTACTAAGAGCTGTCTGTGGAAGATTGTGTATGTGACTCTGTTCTTTCCATTCTGCTCTTCCTGGCTCTGAAAAGGAATATTTCTGGTTCTACTGTCAGTCACAGCTGTAACATGTTTCACACGTAACAAATTGTAGATCAGAGTGACCTGCCAGAAGGTGATTGGCCCAGGCAGGTGGACCACCCAAACCATTCAGGAAGGTGAGGAGAAAATTATCAGCATTGGGGGACGCGTGTGACTCCCCCCACAGCTGGCAGCTTAGCTTCAGCTGGGGGATCAGAGAGGTGAGGATGGGAGGAGGTAGCACAATGAAGGGATAAGCGTGGATTTGCACTTAGAACCTTGACACCCAGCCAAGGGCTCTATTTTCCCCATTGCCAGATGATTGTTCCTGTGTGCCATGTAAGCGATGGGCTTTTAACTGTAGCTGCAGCCATTAATTTAACAAAAAGGACAGCACTTCAGTTCCTTTCCAGTGGAACACATTGGCTGTCTCTAATGACTCTGATTATGGTCCCCACTTGCTGGTGATGGACAGGGCTCTTTCCATTCCAGCAAGCTCAGGAATGAGGCTGGAAAGCTTCAGTGTCAAGGTGTATAACTGTGATTTTATAACTACTGCGGAGATTCGTAACCTGGACCAGGTCTTCAAGAAAGTTGGCTTCTAGTTCGAGATGGGCAGGAGAAAAAGATGCCTGCAGTCAAGTCCAGCCATGGATTCTCACTTGTTGTAAACCGATGTGGTGTAGCTTCCATTTGATGGTGTTTACAGTGCTCTGTCCTGGTTAAGGATTGCTGACTGAGAAGTTTCTCCTCATGTTTAGAAGTTCCAACTAAACATGAGGAGGACCTTCTTTCCTTTGAGGGTGGCAGAGCACTGGAACAGGCTGCCCAGAGAGGTGGCGGAGTCTCTGACTCTGGAGACATTCAAAAGCTGCCTGGACGCTGTCCTGTGCAACCTGCCGTAGGTGACCCTGCTCTGGAAGGGGGGTTGGACTAGATGATCTCCAGAGGTCCCTTCCAACCCCTATGATTCTGTGATTCTGTGACTCCCATATTTGACTAAGATGAATGAACACAGCCCTTGCCAAGTTTCTCACTGACCAGGCACACTGAAATGTTTATGGAAAAGTTACAGAGGTCCTATTAAATTGTCCTAATATTCTTCATTGTTATACTGAAAGGAGTTGTTTACTGTCCTGTTGCAATGGTACTTAGCAGAAGTTGGATGAAAAGATCCCCAAAATATCACCCTGGGGAAACTACCAGATAATCACCTTGTTAAACATGTTTTGTATCATAGTTTAGTTACTTTACACATGAATTTTTTAAGCATCTCTTAACTGCATTGGCTAATTAATTAAAATAACATTCTTAGTGGCCGCATAGATCACTTCTGCCACGTTTACCGTGCTATCACTGTTGATGACCACAAGCAATTCCATTCAACTGGCTTATTTTAACTCCACGGTTGAGGTTTACCTTCTCTATGCTCACATTTCCCTGAAGCCCAGATTTCAGTAGGGACAACAGGAATGTCCTCCAAAGCTGTTGAAGATCCTCTGAAGGTATATTTTGGTGGGGAGGGACTGGGAAAAGGAATACGAACAGAAAGTCACTGCTTGTATGGAAATACCTCCTCCTGCCCACTCTGTCCAGTTCCTTCCCCACTTTTGGCTCAATGAGTTGCTAAATCAGGGCATAGCTGAATGCTATGAGGTGACTTTCCCATGGCAGAGAGATCTGTTCCCCTCGGGACAGATCCTGGCTCGTTCACGCCACCAGAAGAAAGTGAACCTGGATCAAAATCTAATTTGAAAACAAAAAAGATGAAGACTGGGCTGTTATTAAAGGCAAATCTCTGCAGATCTCTGAGGATATAGCTGTTGTCTAATGGAAACAGCTAATAAACCAAAAAAGCTACATAAAGGGAAAAAAATCCATTATTTATATGACAGGTAAACTGCATCAAGACTCCTTATCAAGTTAGCATTCTGGGCCAGATACTCGCTCTTCTAATCTTCAAAAAAGTCTAATAAATAGTCAGACAGAGGTTTGTTTTTTATTCAGTATTTCTATTAGCTGGGTGAGCACCTGCCATTCCCAAAGAGTTGCGCTCTGCATAATTTATACCACCACTGGATTGTTTGGCAATATTCCTTCTCAAAGAGGCTACTGACAATAAATTAGTGCTTTTCAGTGATTTAGACATTTTTATATGTTTCTAATCTTTTCCCCCCCCTCTTTCTTTGTCAACAAATTCAGTATTTGTTACACTGTCAAGGTTCTGGTGCTTTTCTTTCTTTATTGTTGTATATTCTGTGTTTTACTGGAGTGTTCAGTTTCTCCTCATGTGACACAATAATAATACCTTTCTGCTGGATATGGCACTTCTCTGGAGATCTGAAAATATTTTGAAAACTTTAATTAACTCCCTAATTACTCACACTGTAATATCAAGCTAGATCCTTAAGGCATTTTTTCCAAGTGCTGGTGAGACATCTGCACTCAGATTGATGAATTTGAGGTAAAAAAAATCTACCCAGTTAAGTGTTTGTGAACTCAGGCCTTTGTGGGTGAATGGTCTTGTTAAGAAGGTACAAAATAGGACAGGGAAAGACCTTAATAGGTCATTTAGTCCATTCGAGCCTAAATCCATTGCATATAAACCAATCCTGGCCGACATTGGTCTAATCTGTTTTAAACTCTCTAGAGGCAGTGATTGTTCCCCAGACACAGTAAGTTCCAGTGTTTCTGGGTTTTCTAAAGCCTTTCTGCATTTAAACCAATGGTTTCTTATTATACCTCTAATAGTCAAAAGAAGAATTTCTTCTACTCTTTGAAGTATTTAAACATTGTTATTGAGTCTCCCTTTTGGTTGTCTCTTCTATAGATCAAACAACACCATTTTTCTTGTCTCCTTGAAAGCTACACCATCTTTCGGCATGCTTCTCCTTTCAAGTTGGTCTAGATCTGCAGTGGGAAGCCCAAAATGCTCACAGGACTCCGACAGAGGCCTGAGAGGCATTGAATGGAGGAAAAAGCAGTGTAATCACCTCCATCACCCTGTTCGCCATCTTGAGAACAGGTCCAGAGTTATCCTGTGCTTTTCTAGCTTAGAGTGAAGGATCGGTTGGGTGAAGGTTGTCTTTTACCTCTTCTTTCTCTGCGGTAAGGAAACCATAATTGGTTGGTTGTTAAGTATTACAGATATACAAATAAAAGGGCACTAGGACTGCAAAACTCCTTTTGGGACATTGAGTCCTTTCTCCATAGTTATTCCAGACCTTCACTGTTGCAATGCTTGAAAGCCTTCACTTAACTGCGGGCCTAAATTTACTCATGGTCAGTGTATAGGCAATTGTTTTTCTGCCAACTTTGTCCGTTAGCCTGAGTACTTCTCAAGCAACTCTATAAGAGCATATAGCAACGTCACTCCAGAATCCTCCATTAGCTTCTACAACTTTTTATCAGAGAGATCTACCTAAAGGGAATTAATTAGGTTTTGGCCTCTAGACTGAACACTTCCGAAGGGAGAATCCCATTGCTTCCTCAGCTTATAATGGCTAACCCTAAAATGTATCAACCACTCTCCTGAGATTCAAAGCTCTCAACAGCCAGTGAAGTCAGCAGCAGTTGAGGAAGGCCAAAACATCATGTAAAAAAAAGTGATCCTGGAAGTTGCCAAATGTTTTTAGATGATGTTCTACATGTTTTAGATGTTCTTAGAAGTTGTGACTATCCTCGACTTTTACAAATACCTTTTATGTAGGAAGTAGTGTACCTATTTATTATTCTATGGTAAAAGACTGGTTTGCGGTAGAAATGCTTTTTGGATGGGACCAGCACATCTGCCAGGGCTCCACAGCAAGGTCTAAGGTGAGAACGTAGGTGTTCTGATGCCTGGGCTCATCTTCTCAATGCAGGACTCTCGCTTTGTGTTCTGGATTTTAAAAAAAAGAACCTCTCACACCTTCAGTCTTATAAATGGATTTATCAAAAAAAAGTAACTCTCTGTAGGGGAGGAGTAAATCATGGATATATTCGGTGAGACATTTGATTTGATGATGTCTTGACAGTTTTGAGAAGTACAAGTGCACACAAACATGCATGTATCTTACGCATTGCACACACAAACACCCACCTCCATACTTACCTCCACAAGCAGCAGACTTAAGTTAAAGAAGTTTATTAAAATTTCTAGATGAAGCACTCAAAAGGATGGGAGATTTCTTTCCACCTTTTCTTAAGGATCCTTAAGAACTCTTCAGGTAGTCCTTTGTGGATTTGCCTTTTAATTACAGCCATACGAACACTTTTTTATTATTCAGTGAGCAAATAAAATAAGAACTATTCCATGATGAACTGAACTGAACTGAACAGGAAGAGCTGAGGTTTGGCACATGGGAATAAAAGCTTGAGAAATCTACTATTTGAGATTTTTAATCTTTTTAAGAGGTTTTCTTGGATCTGATCTGAATGGGGTAAGTTTTGATTTTTGGTTACTCACTCAAGGGGCTTTTACCTTGCAAGTTCACTCCTTGGATCTCAAAAAGGTTCATATCCTTCCCTCCAGTAAACAGAGAAGCAGACCAATGCACAGCAGAAGGCAAGAGGCTTGCGCAAGATCCACGGTGGAAGCAGGTGTTGAACTGACCTCTGCTGACAACTGTTCACTGGAGTTCAGCAAATGTTGGGAATTTCATCTCTGAACTAGTAAAAGTGCTGCATTTTTTCTGTGCTCCAAGCATGCAGCAGTTCTCTGTGGGATGCGCTCTCTGCTGGGAGATCGCAGGATGCCTTTGCAGGAACAACAGCCCGCATGCTTTCATAACTCTCTTCTGTCTACAATCCCCCTTTGAGCCTACAGTCTTATCATCCAAGAATACCTCCATGTGTGCCAATACTCCATACAGGGCCAGGGGGAAGAGGCAGATGGTTTTTATATTTACAGTTGATCTAAAACACATTGGTAAACCTCAGTGTTTTACATGGGAAAGCTTGGTCTGTTATGTAAGAATGTGTGTCTGTATTTCAGCTGGGGCATGGAAAACACAGGCATCTGGTGGAGTTTTAAATGCCCCCTGGATGCTGCTCTGGAAGGGTATAGGTCCCACATGCGTCCCGTCTGAGCTCCAGCCTCATGTGAGTCCCTTGTCCAGCCCAAGGCATCTTACATGCCCCTAGACACTTTGCTTAGGCAACTGGGTTGAACCCCAGGAGAAAGCAGCAGCAACGCCACTGCAGCCCAAGGGTGGTTTTCTTCTGGCTTTCAGGGTCAGGATTTTGTGCAGAACAACAGTGAGTGGACCTCAGATTTAATGCTAGAAAATGGGGAGTGATTTGCTGTGGGCTGCTTGACTTCCTCTCCATGACACAAAGGCTGGCACATCCCTGACTGTGTTACCTGTACCCAGGTGGTTTCCTCAGGAGTTCAGCTTGTATCCTTGGAGAAGAGGAGCCTGAGGCTGCCTGACGCTGTGGTGGTTGGGAGAGACCATGCCCAGCAATGGCCATGGTCTTCCCATCTTCAGTCCTTTGCCCAATGTCAGCAGTCAGACTCTGGCATCTCATCCCAGGCATGGGGCTGATGGCCACTCCGCCGTCCTAGCACCTATCCATCGGGCAGGTCTGGTACAAGCCATAAAGACAAGAGCAGAAATGGTTGGTGTGATGAGAGCACAACCAGAAATGGGGCTGGAGAAAGTCACTGTGTATCAAAAGGCACTTTCGAGTCTGTTACCCAAATTACCTGTTAGTGACAAGTCGTTGAATTCACGTGGGACCGTCAGTCAACGTAAGTCAGTGTGCTGAACTCCGTGGCATGTTTCGGAGAGCAGATTGTTTGTAATCCATGGCCCAGAAACTCCGGCTGTCATTTCCTGAGATGTTGTTGCAATTCTCAAGAGATAGTAGGGAGACTCTGATGGTGATATAAGGGTAATTTGGTCTTGGAGCTCGGGTCCCCTGGAAACATCTGATCGTGTGAGAGACCTAGGTTGCTTTTTATAACAGATGAGTTTATAGCTTGAGAAAATAAGTGAAAGAACATGAGCATTAGAAGCAAAAAGCAGAGGCTAAATAAAAAGAAAATAATATTTAAAATGCAAAAATATCATAACCTTTAAGCTACTAATGTAACTTAGGAACTCATGACTTCTGAATACATTAAGAATAATAAATTTTCTTCTCTGATAGTAAAAATATTTCTCCCTGGCAAATATCCCTGGCTTAAAGCACAGATTTATTTGTAGAGTGGTTTCACAGTAGCTCCAAAATATAAGGTTTTTCTTCTTAAGTTTATAAGCTCTGTATGATTTAGTGCTGGGGGAAGAGATCACAGTTTAATTAATTTTTTAAATAAGAAAATGCTAAATTCAGAAAGACATAAAAATTCTTCATTCAGAGCTCTTTAAGAATAAGTTGTCATTTCAACTAAAACACTAAAACTAAAGCAGAGGTATAAATGGCTCGGATTTGGGGTCCAGAGCTCATTTAATCCTCTGTATTTTAGAAAATAACAGCACTAACAGCTTGATTTACATCTAATTCCTCCTGCTGTAATGCAAATGAATCGCTGCCAACAGACCAATGCTGATGAACGGGATGACGACAATTAACCAGTCTGCCCTGTGCAAAGCACAGGACCTAAAAATGCCTCCAACAAATGCCCAGACCTTCAGGCGCTCTGAACCAATTCAGTGCGGACCTAACTTTCTGTTCCTTCTAGAAACTGCAGATCTTTCCTTCTGTACTGTCTAATCTCCATCAGAGACTTGATACAAATAAGCCTGTTCGCCATCCCGTACCTGTAACTCTAGAATATGCTCCAAGAATAATAATCAGCAAGTAGCAGTTTTCATTCCCATGTTGCTCAGAAATTAAGCAGGAAGGTGTGTGCGTCTGTACATTTAAGTAATCGAAACTGTAATTACATTACAACACAGTTACGAATTTGCTTGTTTTATTCTCATGTCATTGTCACGATTTCAGCAGGGTTATACCCAGATTTATACCATCATAAATGACAGTAGAAATCTGGCCCTGTCTGTGCACGTGTGTGGATATACGCCTTCATTTTCTCCATCTCTCCCTCTGTCTTCCCCCTCTCTCTCTCACACATCATACACACACATTTTCTAGCCTTGTGTTGTATTTTCCTGGGCAGCAAGGCTGGCTGTGCTTGTATTGCACCAGTTCTCCCGAGATGACGAAGAAAAAATATAGACATCAGACGGCTATATACAAACATAGAATAAAAAGGTATGTTTACAGACATGCAGTCCTCAGGATGCAAACATATCTATCACTACACGCAGCCATATGATGAAAACACAACATATGGCAACTTAATCATAACAGTAAATAAAAGTAATTTTCTACATCAGTACAAGGAGAGGAGCCACCACACGTAATCTGTATTTGTCTCACACCATAAAGGCTAAATGAGACAAAGCAAGCTGCAATGGACAGTGATGGACTAAGAGACTCCAATGACAAATTTTCTTCTTCCATTTCAGAGGTAGAAGAAGGGTGGGCAGCTTTTCTGATCCTTTCCGTCTCAGACCAGAGCCTTTCTGCGGCTGAGGAAGAGACACATTCATGAGTTCCCCAGAGAGCCAAGGAAGAGGATTTCTGAAGGCAGAGCAGGGGCATGTGGTGGAAATTGTCCCCTGAGTCCCACCACTCCACGTGGGGTTGCACAAGAGAGAAAGAGACCTTGAGCCTTAAGAAAAAACACTGATGCCTCTTCCATCAGTCTATGATGGTCCATCCCTTCTTCAGAAGGTCCAAGGACCATAATCTTCACTTGTGGCCCATATCCTACAAGTCACTGCCCATGAGGCAGAGGTTGGTTTGACCCCATGAGCACAAAGTTTTCCATCGTTTGGCTATTTTTCAACTGAAAACTGTGGGCCTCTCTGCTTCCAGCAGACCCAGGCTGTTTTGGTGTCTTTTCCACTCCACTAAGATTTCCAGAAACGGGTGTCTGATACTAAACTCTTCAAATCCATGCTAACTAGATATGCGACAGCCCTGATTTTTGAAAAGTAGATTACTGCTAGTTCTCACTGAGACTCAATCCACTTTGATAGGGGTCAGTAATTATGAAGCTTTACAATGGGATTTTAGGAGTTCATTTTCAGAAACCCAGCCTAAGCCTGGTTCTGCTTCAAGGGACCGCCATGGATCGTCATTTAAACAGGAGCAGCTTTGGGGCCTAAATAAAATCCAGTCATCAAGGCCAGTAGATACCCACAACAAATCCAAGCTGACAGCTGTTTTCTCCAGGGCTAAATTTGTACCAAAGTGTTTAGGAAACATAAGCAACTAATCATCTCATCCTGAGAGAAATTAGTTAAGTATGAAAGGATTAAAGGAACCCTGAAAACTGAGAGGAAAATTAAAGAAGCTTTTCATAAAACATCTATTTTGATACTCAATAGAGTTTTCTTCAGTAGGAAATGTTGTCCAGTCATATTAAAGTCACTATCTGTTCTGCCAGCAGCACACCTCCTCTGTAAAGAAGGGTAAATCTCACATGCTGCTCTGGAACAAATGCAAATTTGGGAGGTTTCATAAAACTTTCCTTCACTTAGCCAGGTCACTGCTGAGGGTTTACTTGATATTTAGTCCTCCTCAGTGCAAGATGAGACACGAAAATGCCCTCAAACAGTAGAGTCTGAATTGTCATCCTTTTACCCTATTTTTATTCTTTTGCAAAGAGAAAAAGCTCCTTTCTCTTTTAGGTAACCTCTGCCAAAATGTAATACCAGGGTTGGGACACACCAAGAAATAATGACATCTCACTTTTCGGTGCAGTGAGCTAAATTTAGGGCAGTCTGTATTATTATATTAACCTCAAGTCCATGGGGTGCTAGGGTATGGAGACTGTGAGGTCTACAACATTCTTCCTAGCATAGAAGTCTAACTAAAGGTAGCATTTCATAGATCACAAGGGCCAAATTACACAATAATTTGTGTATCTGCGACAGGGCGTTAACAAGAGTAGATCCACTGCCTTCAGCAGAGCTGTGGAATTCAGTATCAGCTTAGCATCTGCACTCACAAATAAGCTTTCAGAATCATAGAACCACTTAGGTTGGAAGGGACCTTTAAGATCACCGAGTCCAATCATTGGCCTAACACTGCCAAAACCACCACTAAACCACGTCCCTCAGCACCACGTCTACAAGTCTTTTAGATACCTCCAGGGATGGGGATTCCACCACCTCCCTGGGCAGCTTTTTCCAATGCTTGACAACCCTTTCGGTGAAGAAATTTTTCCTAATGCCCAATCTAAACCTCCCCTGGTGCAACTTGAGGACATTTCCTCTTGTCATATGACCTGTTACTTGAGAGAAGAGATTGACCCCCNACTACTCAAAAACTAGGATTTCCAGGTCATGATCTTCTCAGATAAACTACATCTTCCAAGATAAAGTTCAGCTGACAGTGTGGCAAACACTAGGTAATGGGAGGAAAGGTATGGAGGAGAAGAAGAGACCAAAAGCAGATATCCAAGATTGCTGGCACTGGTGCAGCATAACAGTGATGTAACCCATAATGAGTTATTTCATTTTGCTTTTCCATGGACTTATGTGGAATTGATGCAAAACCAATACGATTCAGCAGCACATACACATAGCACGAAAGGAACATTTTTTGTCCAATACATACAATCTCAGCCCATTTTACAACACAATTGCGCATAAAGCTAAAGAAGCATATCCAGTGCCAACAAGACAGGAGCAGCATGGCAAGCAAACTCATTCTCGCGATGTGAAGCAGGTTATGGGAAGAGATATGAGTTTTCATCTCCTTTACATGTTATTACCCTTCTTGATTGTAGGAGCCATGCTCACCCCTGTTGCATGCCCCTGGGCTCCAGGTGCCTGCACAAACACTCTCAGCTGATAAGGCCTGTTTTCTGACCTCAGTCTGTCCAGCATGAGATGTGGCTTTTTACTGGACAAGAGGTTTTCAGAACGGATGTTGGAGCAGGTTGCAATCAGTCTAGGTTTGACGTCACCACACGTTGAGATGTCAGCCCGATGACACAACGGGGCAGCCTCTGAGCGCACTGCTGAGATTTGGTAAAGCTACAGGCTGTAAAGCATTTTGGCACGTCATGATGGCTTATGCCACACATGAAGATCAGGCTGAGCATTGTGCATGCTGCACAGGCTGTCGAAGAGGCTTTTAACTCCAAGTCCTCAGCGCTGAGTTCTTTTCAAACTCAGATTGAAGTCAGAACGATCTTTGCCCGGAGTACTTTCTGCTGATCCTTCATCCATGCACTTTCCTTACTTTTAAGTGCCTGTCTTTGCAACCTGAGTAATATTCCTTTGCCTGTATTTTTTCAGAGGGCTGTATAATATGTATTAGTCATTTGAGAACATTTTATGCATATAGAAATTGATGCACTAACAAGTCCAGAAGGAAACCCTGGATCTACAGACCATTGACTGTTTTCCAGCCTGATCATCTCCTTGAAAGACAGAGAAATCATGGAAAAAAACATTTTTAGCATACAGGTAAATTTTATTAAATCTTGGCCAGTCTCTGTGACAACATTACAGTATATTTTGCGTGCTACAGTAGAGGATCAGGGAGTGTTCCAGTGTGACTTGGCTACATCCACTGCTCCTCAGGGTCCTGCTCCACAACTATACTGGCACAAAGGCCATCAGGAGCACCAATAGTGGAGATCTGATTAATTCAAGTGTACTTGTTTCCTATCTAGACAGCCTCAGTGTCTAAGGTGTGCTCTAACCATTAGAGTTCAAGGAAAAGTAACCCTTCGTCTTACATACCAGAAATCACAGTGCATCCCATGCAGTGGCAGTCCAGGCTGCGGTTCTGTCCCACCCTGCTATTCAAGACCTTGCTGTCAGATGGGCATAGCATGCTTTCTCTCCTTCATTGTCTAAAAAAAACGGTGCCAAAGTTACATTCAGTGCCTTTAAACTTATCTATGCCTGCATGCAGAACCACTCAGAAACACTCATCACCAACACCTCCCCGCAGAAACCTGGCCTGAGATCCCAGGGCCACTTCATCATAGACACAAGGCAGAAATGTCTCCCCTGAAAGGCTCCAGATGGATCCTCCCTAATGCCCAGGCCGCTGTGGCACTTAACTCTCCTTGTTAGCACTAGGGACCTGTGAAGACCTTATGTACTGAGTTGACAAATAGGTTAGGTTGGGCCTATGTCCCACCAAAGTCTTGTACAAGCGCGCATCTGCCTAGAGCAGGGTGGGAGATAGTACCGAAGTGTGAGTGAGAAATAACAGCAGCCTTTTCTGCTCGTTTTGCAGAGAAGGTCTCTTTACAGCTCAGTTTTCAGGAGAAAAAAAGGGTGGAAAAGCATTGGGAAGAGATGTAAGACTAGAAGAGTAAGAGCATCTAGTTCCATGGCTGGGATTTTTTTTGTTTGTTTGTTTAAGACTATAAATCTCATTAGAGGAGTATAGACTCTTTCATTCATCTTTGTAGGGCATAAGCCAACTTCTGGCAGCCTGGAGTCAGGAAGCCTTCTCTCTCATTTGTCTCCTGCTACTTTTTCATGCACCCCTCTGCATTTGGCCATTGCTGGAGACAGGAGATGATGGACCCCATGGGTCAGTGCAGTGAGGCAGTTCCTCTGACACCTGCACCCCTCTTCCTCTTTCTGCATTTTCCCTTCTTTTCCCTCCACCCTGTTGCTGTCTCTCAAACCTTTCCTCTAACTCCCTAGAAAATCCTCATACCTATCTATAGATGGCAGCAACTTTCCAAAGCAGTTGCAGATGCTGATGAACCGGGATGGTCTCTGGCTTCCTACGGACAGAAGTGTTTCACTGCACGAAATAGGTAGCAAACTGTACGTGGATTTAATGGTACGTACAAAGAAGTTCACTCACTCCTAAGGGGGGGGGTGGGGTGGGATTTTTTTATGTGCCTCTGAAAGGGTTTGGATTGACAGCAGAGACATGCATGGGGGTGGAGGAGGCAGGTGGGGAAAGCGGGTGGATTTCTTTATGCTGCTATTAGCTGCCAGCTCAGAAATATTAAAAAAAAAAAAAAAATTAAAAATTAAATTGCACTCCCTGCCTGTGATTGTTGCTGGCTCTTAGCATATGTCAAGCTCTTATCATTTCACAGCAGCTGGCAAGTTCATGCAGAACCACCAGGCGGCCCAACATGGCCAGTAATCAGTTAAGTACAGATGTCCAAATAGATGTAACTTCCATTAAACTTTAAATAAAGATAATTTATGCTGAGTAAACAGACGAGCGAGCACATTTGCCCAAATACAGATGGCACTACCTGATAGCAGTGCATTAGAAGGGTCATTAAACAGGGAGGTTCAATAACATAGTACTCAAAGATGGTCTTCTGCAAGGAAAAACAGCTGAGATCAGGGGTATAAAGTCTACCTCCGCATTTATTTTTTCTGCTTCCTTTTGAATAGCTCGGCAGGTTTGGAGTCTTAATGGGGCATAAAGAGAAACACGCTTTCTCCTAAAGGGACACCCTAGCACCTGTCCATGGAAAAAATAAATTGTAACCTGTCTCACTTGGAAACCAGGATAAGTGTGCTCACTTAGAGGCGAGGAGGAGACGATTCTGAGGCTGACGGCCTTAATCCAAAGCCTGATGGCTGCACTGCAAGAGGTTTTGCAGTTGCCCTGCTTCCCCCAGGGAAGGTAGGCACTGTTGTCACACCCACAGGGACGCATTTTGCCCTGGAATGGGATTCCGTGCACACGCACCCACACACAGACATTCCTTCCCGTCTCTAACTGCACAGTGGGGAGGCAGAGTTTTGCTGAGGACTTCAGTGCTACCTCTTCAGTAAGGAGAAGGAGTTAAGCTAGGGCACCGGATTCTATGATTTTCTGATTCTGTGTTGGGATTGAGGCACCAGATGATGGGGTTTGGGCCTTCCTAGGATGTTGGGAAATTTGGTGAGGAATGAAAAGGTTGTATCATCTTTAGTATTCCTTGTTCGGAGGTGAGTGGTCACAGCACACCTGCTCACAGCAGAGCCGCTGAAATCACTGTCTGTACCAGCATCCTGGACATCAGGAAGGCATCCCTTCCTCTGGGCATCTCAGATGAGCACCCAACTAGACTACACGCGGTTGAATTCAGTGGCCAAGCAGTGCAAAGACACAGCAGGACTGACTTCAGCTTGAGACAGCTGCTGCCATCATCACCTATCTCCTGACCTTCTCTATTTGCACAGTCCACCATGAAGCCCAGGGCATGGCTGTAATAATGATAGCAAGGCACAAGTGAGGGTTTTGATATCCTCAACATGCACCCTGGCTACTTCAGCTGTGGAGATGAGGACAGGTTTTGGCAGCTGCAGTGGCATTTAACTGACCCGCTGAAGGAAATATCAGCACATGGTAAAGTATCTACGCTCATAGGTAACCAATGCCAGTTCCTAGCCGAACTGTCTGTGACCTCATACTAGCAGTCACCTCTCTGACTTTCACCTATTCTGTAATAACTCTACATGTCTCCTTGCCTGTGATCAACAATAGCCACCTTATTTCAGCTTTGGCCAGATCATGCACTGGAACAGTATCGCCCATGATGTTTTTTAAGCATAGAAAGCAAGGGTGGGATTTTTCTTGACCAATTCCTGCCAGTGAGCAGGTGGGTATCCATGCTAAGCTTGTCATCTGGGTTCCTTCTGCAGCTGGTGGCGCTTCCCAGAGCAACTCATGCCCTGTGATGAATCACCTCTGAAACTGCTTCTCTCTACTGACTATTGAGAGAGTCCAGATGTCTGCACGAGGCCAGATGCCTCATTTTCAGATGGCTGACGTTAGATAAAAGAAATTAAACTCAAAAGGGAGTTTCATCCTGTCTTTATTATTTTTATTTACTACATTCTCCTCTCTGCCTCAATTTGGTCCTTGTGGAATAAGGATAACTATATGTTAACAGTAATGTGACGTCCCGCTGTCTCAAACTTCCTCTTACCCACGGTAAAAGGTTGTCCCAGTGAAAGGAGGGCTGGGTTGTTTATTAGGTTTACAGCATAACCTACAAGGGAGGGAAAGATGGCAATACTTTGGGGAAGGTGCAGTGGTGGTGGTGGGGATGGGAAAAGCTCAAACCAGGATGAAAATACAAAAACCACAGAGGTATTCCCTAGGAAGGAAAATCCCGCTGCAGAAGTGGCATGGGTCTCTTTGCTTCGCTGCCCACTGGGACTCCCTGCTCCGTTTCTCTCTGATGACGATGAAAAGACCCCGTTAGCAGCTGTGTGCCATAGACCCCCACGTGCTGCTCCAGCACATATTTCCACTTCAGATTTCTCCCCTCTTCTTGCAGACAGAAAACTTGAGCAAAGAGCAACCAGCCTTCCCACCTGGCTGTCAGGAAGACGCCCAGGCTCTGTCCTCAGCCTCCAGAAGCCTTCCTGGGACACCTTCAGTGGTACAACTGGGGGATATTGTTGTTTGGGTATTCCCAGCGCACTTTCAGGAAAACTCCTGAGATTTGAGTCCTGCACTTATGAACTTGCCTCCCTTTCAATTATTAAGAAGCAATTTAATTTCAAGTATCTGTAATTGGAGAGGGACGTTTTTCAAGGGCACATAGTGATAGGACGAGGGGTAATGGCTTCAAACTGGAAGAGGGTACATTTAGATAGGATCTCAGGAAGAAGGTTTTCACTATGAGGGTGGTGAGACACTGGCACAGGTTGCCCAGAGAAGCTGTGGATGCCCCATCCCTGGAAGTGTTCAAGGCCAGGTTGGATGTGGCTTTGAGCAACCAGGTCTAGGTGTCCTTGCCTACGGCAGGGGGCTTGGAACTAGGTGATCTTTAAGGTGCCTTCCAACCCAAACCATTCTATGATTCTATGAACTGTAGGGTCAAAATCCCCTCTCCCCACATTACAAGATACTGTCTTTCCTTTGACCAACTCAGAGTACTTCCTCCAATGACACTCATTTTAATCCAGGGTCCTTTTCTAAAAACCCTTGGTCTGGTTTGATCCCATTCATGACATTAACCTGCACATACTCTTTCACCTTCTCTCAAATTTCCTTTTCCACCATTTTGAAATCTTTGCTGTTACAAATGTAAATTCTCATGTGTCAACATCCAATCCCATAGTTATACATTGGGGTTGCCGGCAGGATTCTCTAGAAAGAAGAATTCATGCTGCTGCAGGCACTGTTCACAGAATTACAGAATCACAGATGTTAGAAGGGACGTTTGGAGATCATCTAGTCCAACCCCCCTGCCAGACCAGGGTCACCTACAACAGGTTGTGCAGGATGGTGTCCAGGCAGGTTTTGAATGTCTCCAGGGTTGGAGACTCCACCACCTCTCTGGGCAGCCTGTTCCAGTGCTTTGCCACCCTCAAAGGAAAGAAGTTCCTCCTCATGTTCAGATGGAACTTCCTGTGGTCAAGTTTGTGCCCATTACTTCTTGTCCTATCACTGGGCACCACTGAAAAAAGACTGGTGCCACCCTCCTGGTACCCTCCCTTTAAGTATTTGTAAGCATTGATGAGATCCCCTTCAGTCTTCTCCAGACTAAAGAGACCCAAGTCTGTCAGCCTTTCCTCATAGGAAAGATGTTCCAGTCCCTTAATCATCTTCGTAGCCCTCTGCTGTACCCTCTCCAGCAGTTCCCTGTCCTTCTTGAACCAGGGAGCCCAGAACTGGACACAGGACTCCAGATGCGGCCTCACCAGGGCAGAGTAGAGGGGGAGGATGACCTCCCGCGATCTGCTTACCACGCTCTTCTTGATGCACCCCAGGATGCCATTGGCCTTCTTGGCCACAAGGGCACATTGCTGGCTCACGGTCATCCTGTTGTCCACCAGGACTCCCAGGTCCCTTTCCACAGAGCTGCTTTCCAGCAGGTCAGTCCCTAACCTGTACTGGTGCATGGGGTTATTCCTCCCCAAGTGCAGGACCCTACACTTGCCCTTGTTGAACTTCATTAGGTTTGAAACATGTTTGCCCTAAATTCTCTCAAATATTTAAATTAATGGCAAATGTCTGGGATGAGGCACTGACCGACAGGATTTGATGCTGTATTGAACATTTCCAGCATAGTATGTTATTTAAAACATTTCCTTCTTCAGGGTGATTACTTCATTTTATATTTCCTCATGTCACACCCCAGTTCCTGTAGCTGTCAGATTAAACACTGCTTTATCAGAAGAAATGCCACTGAATTATAAAACTTCTTTGGCCATTTAACACCTTTATCTCTGTCTTCCCTCTGCCAGGATTACTGATGCAGATTTGTCCTGCCCTTACAGTCCCAGAAAACTCCTAAAATGTATGTAATGGAGAACTTCCTAGAGAGTATTTTTAGTGCTTCTTTAACATGTACGTGAAAGCTACGTTTTGGTCATGGAAATCTGTGTGCAGGTACACATGAGCTTTTCATCTGTGAAATAGCCTATTTTTTTTAAATAAAAATTTCTGACAGATACGTTAACCTTCCTGAATCTTGCTGATTTCTTCCACGTTAAACACAAGTGGGTTGAGAGCCTTGCTCACGTAAACCCATTTCTAGCACCTGAAAATTGAGCCTTGGAGCTGCTGGCCTCTTGCTGGAAGCAGGTATGAAACCATTAACCTCAGTGGAGGTGTCACTCTGGGCCAGAACAAGCTGCGGCCACCTAAAGGAAAACTAATGTCCATCTGAATGGTCCAGAGCATTCAGAGGATCTCTTTCCCTCATCCAGAGGATTTTTTTGCTGTTCATGCACATGTGCAGAGTGACTCTCCATCGCAGAGTCGAGGGAACCCACTGATGCCATGGGGTCACTGCAGAGGGTCATGGTTGCAGGTAGGGTCATTTCAGCCTTGGGCAGCCCCAGCCTGAGAGGGGTGACAGAAGATGACACGTTTTGCTGTGAGGCAGGCTGTGTCAGATCAAGTGCACAACTTCTGGCCAGGTCAGAACATGGTCACAGCAACCAAAAGCTGCTTAGAAAGCATCATCCTTTGTCTACCTGTGAAATATCCCGCGGCAGCAGGGAGAGCAGGGGGTTGCACTGACCTTGGCTTGACTTTGCTATTCTGTAGTATTAAGCAACCCCTTTAACCTCCCCATCTATATGAAAAATGTCAGGTGAGGGGTTTATTTCCTTGGAGACCCACTCCTGACTCCAGATGAGGTTGGATTAGGTCCTGAATTCAAACGCCAGCTCTAAGGGGTCATCGTAGGTAGCAGCCATCACTGCACCCGTCCTGGCTCCTCACATCCAGCTGGTACCACTGCAAACCTCTTGGACATTGCAGCGGCTCCCAACACCCTGACACCGGAGCTGCTGTTTAATTTGTCTCTATGATCTGGCACTGGTTTCTGACGAACTGTGTGTGCTCCCATTTGGATGTCTGAACTTTCGTGCTGACATTCGATGTGCAATGTGTAGCTGTAACAGCTTGATCCAAGGGAAGGAGTGGGAGGGAGGAGTACCCATACTCAGATTTTGGCTGATGCAAGTATAATAGTGAGTGAAAGGATTTCAGGTGCTTCATCTGCTATGACCCAGTTGAGCAATCATACAAGATTCATAGATTCGAAGGTCAGAAGAGGTTATTACCGTCACTTCATCTGACCTTGTGAAGAAGAGGCCAGAGAATCACATACATGGTGGGATGTACACCGAGCTCCAGCCATCAACTACGAGTCAGGACCAGGCTTCCCTGTAGGCTAATTGGTTTCCAAACCTCCAGATTCTTTTCTGAGCCCTTCTTCAAGCTGTGAAGTCTGTCTCTGGCTTTAGGCTTTCCTCAGATACAGCAAATCATTACTCCTAACAGGCATGATGGTCTTTTCGTCTATCATCAGCAGTAATTATTTCTACTTCAGTATCTCCTTAGGGCCCATTGGTGCTAGACTTTGACAAAATATTTCCTTGTTCCTCAAAAAAATAAAAAGATTGTGAGACAGTACTTTCTTAGCCAAGATGAGACGTGTCCATGTTCTGCAGCCAGCGCTCTCAGTCCCAACCATTCCCATCAAGTGATCCTCCTGCCAAATGTGAAGCCTTCTTTTGACTGCCGTGATCATTCTCCTTCCAAGAACAACCACTGAACAGACAACTGACTCATTGCCTGCTCTTAGAAAGGTGCTAGACAGATACACTTGGAAGAGCAAATCAATCAGTTGTTCACAAACTGCTTCTAGCATTTGAAATCATAACTAATTGCCCTGACTTGGCATAGTGGTCACCACTTCAGCTCTCTGAAGTATGCGATGGTGGCTTGTCGAGAAGGCCCTCAGGGAGACATTGGTGAATTGCTCCTCCATTTGATGCTTCTTGGATGCGATAGTAGTTCTGACACCTTAAATTAAACCCCCGGGGCCAACAGCGTGAATGCAACCCTCAGGGCTTCTCTATGTAACTTGTCAGTCTAAGGTGACATTTTTTAATGAACTTAGTTAAACTAGTCCTCATGGCTATGGGGAAGACGTTGATTTTGGTTGCAGTCAGGCTGTATTTTGATATTTAACCTGGTTTAAATAAAAACAAGTCTTTTGGGTTCTATTTAGTTCAGCCTTGTGGAAGAAAAGCCCAGGAGTAGTTAGAAGCAACCAACAAGTCAGGAAAAAAGCACGGAGGCAGCTCCATCTCAAGGATGAAAATGAATGCTTGTAATTTTTTTTCCGCTCTGTATTTGTACTGGTCAAGCTCTAATTTATTTTATTTATTTTTTCAGGTGAGAGTCTTAGGAACTAAATATCCTATAGCAAAGAAAATACTCCTCTTCTTGTTAATAGGGACAGGGGATCCTGAGCTAAGACCCTTACTTGCTCAGCCAAGATGTGAATCCTTCAATTTTGTGAGCAGAATATAATCTTCAGTGTGACCAGGTGCCTCGAACCATCTGACTGGTTTAAAATAAGAGGAACAGCTTTTCCAGGTAAAGTTATTAGGTCAAATTCTCCTCTCTGTTATCCCACTCTCTGCAGCGCTCTGATGTCATGGACGTTGCTGGTAAGAAAATGTTGACCGACACAACTTGTCAGAAAAAGAAAGGGTATAAGAAATGGGTTAAATATTTTAGGGTCTGATTTAATGACCATCTGAGTTAGTAGCAATTTATACATCGATGGCAAGATACTCCGAGTTCTTGCAACGCAGAGGAATGGGGCTGATAGACCAGATCAGTCCAACCACAAAGCACGCTTAAAAATGCACATATACATGGCAAGGTTATTCAGCTCCTGCCTTTGGGTAGAATAATTGCCGTGTGAAACATTAGTGAATCAGCATGAATGTTTCATAAGTTTGAATTTATAAAATATTTCTGATTTTCCTGTACACATGCCTTTCAAAGGCAACTTTCAAGTGCTCGTTGTATTATGCATTTCACTTTTCAAGAGAACAGCGTGATTTCCTTGAAGACATACCCGTTTAGAGAGTTGCCATGGCAATTTGTTCCCACCCCCCAAAAATGCTTAAAAACAGATTTTTCCATTGTCTTCTGATTTCTGCAGATTACAACACGCTTTGCTTTTCTCACTTCCCTAGAGTAACTCTAGGTGAGTGTACAGAAAAAAAGAAAGAAAAATCCTTTTTTTTTTTAATTTATTTAAATTACCTTCTGATAGAAGCAGAAAGCTTCTTCCTCCAAAGTTTAGTCACAACCAAGGCAAAATTGTCTTACTGTTTGAAACAATCATTTATTAGCCTGATTTTTTTTTTTTATCCCAGGAGAATCCTGATAAAAATTGTCTGTGCAAACATAAAACTTCTTTTTACATATGCAAAGTAATTATTAATCCAATTAACCATCTGCATACCAGCATATTTAACTAGTTCTCTGCTGTAATTGAACTAACAACCTTGTGCAACCTGTAAGTCTGACCAAAAATTTAGTTGAGCCTTTTTTAAAAATAAAATATAGGTTTTGGCAAAAATGGTATTAATTAAAGAATTTTCCTTATTTAACTTTTTTTCTGCTTTTAGACAAAAAACAGCTTCTGCCCCCAAAGAAAAACAACCACACAGTGATGAGGATTATATTGTCAAATACTGAAAAATTATGGTTTTATTTCTGGAGGGAAAAAAAACATACCAGCAAAAAATGTCAATATAGTGATATTTTTATCCCCATTAACTTTTTAACGACAAATGCGCTTTTTGATCATTGTTAATTGCTTGGTCCCAGAGCATAATCCAACACAGTATTTTGACTAGAGAACAGACTGCTTTGCTTGTAAACACTCCTTCTTTCCCTGTTTTTATTGAAAAATAAAATGAAAACTAATAGTGCTTGACAAGTCCATTCCTAGTGCTGTTTTACATCAGAGGTTGTGCTGTGTTTTTAAAATCATATTGCTCTTTCACGATCCTTATTTTAATTGCTCTGCTGGGGGGATGGGTCAGCACAAAGTATATGTCCTGATGTTCCTCCTTTGTGCAGGAAACTCTCTGAATAACTCCAGGGAACCAAAACACGTGAAAGGCTTTATCCAGAGCAGCTCCTAGAGACTGGAGTTCTTTCCATTGATAGGAGGAAAACAAAATGAGGTGCAAAAGGGGATATTAGATGGGAGCTGCACACAGAAAAATATAAAGGGCTTAAATCACTTGTCTTGACACAGGCATCTAACATCTCTTGAGATGCACTGGAGGCATCTGAGACACCTTCACAGGCTGGGTGTGGGGAGGACCTATGGGAGACTGTGCCCTTCTGGGAACCAGGCTGGACACCATAATAAAGGGCTCTGGACAGTTGCCTTGAGGAAACTAGACCAAATCCTTGTCCTCTACAGACTACACTGCAGTTTTGCCTGCCAGCCTAGGGGCTGCTAGGTGGGGATACCACCCATTAGGTGTCTTAGCAGGGAGCTGAAGTTTTCCCTTATGTTCCTTCTAATCTTGTGATAACTCTGCTCCTGACCAAGCCCCTGGAAGAACTGGTATTTTGACCATTCTTCATGGCCTCTACACCCCATCCTGGTTTGTCACAGGCCATGCAGGAGGGACACAATAGAATCATAGAATAGTTAGAGTTGGAAGGGACCTTAAAGATCATCTAGTTCCAACCTCCCTGCCATGGCTAGGGACACCTCCCACTAGACCTGGTTGCTCAAAGCCTCATCCAACCTGTCCTTGAACACCTCCAGGGATGGGGCATCTACAGCTTCTCTGGGTAACCTAGGCCAGTGCCTCACCACCCTCATAGTGAAAACCTTCTTCCTGAGATCCTATCTAAATGTACCCTCTTCCAGTTTGAAGCTGTTACCCCTCGTCCTATCACTACATGCCCTTGTCAAAAGTCCCTCTCCAGCTTTCCTGTAGGCCCCTTTCAGATACTGGAAGGCTGCTATAAGGTCTCCCTGGAGCCTTCTCTTCTCCAGGCTGAACAACCCCGACAACAGATACCTGTTCAATGAAGCCAGTTACAAAGCCCTGGATGTTCTTCCCCTAAAGGAATCCAAGAGATGTGTCTGGCTGGGCCACTGTACACAAGCATGGTGGGAGCTCCGTTATCTCAGCCACATGTGGCCCCAGAAAACCCAATTCAGTCACCACAAAATCTGTGTGAATTTTGGTGCAGAATTTAGGAGGATCTAACCCAAGATATTAGGAATTGTGGCTAAACTTCAGGTCCTGATGACATATCAGTGGTGTTATAGTAGCTCAACAAGGGTGCTGGACTCTCAAGAGTGCAAGACTTGGTGATTTAGGGCTCTCTGCAGCCTTTAGATTGTGACAATTATTTGCTGCTCTCCCTGTTCCTCTTCTGTTTGAGCAACTTAAACTATTACTGCTTCACTAAAGCAGTTCCTGCTTGCCTTTGCTACTATATGTTCTGGAACAATGAACACAATTGCCGATTTCTGAATAAAATTTTGGCTGTATGTTTGTAAATAGGCTTCCAAGCAGAAGTGGGGGGAGGATAAAGGAATTGCTATCTGCTTTCTCTCCCTAAATATATATATTTATATATGTACCTGTAAATAAACAGAGCCATCTGATGCTTTGCTGTTTCCCAGGATGGGTTACAAAAGGGTAAATTGGAGTCAGTAGGATTTTTTTTTTTGCCTTCAAGATATATCTGTTTTAATTACTAAATAATCTGACTACAAAGTTGATCCCACTGAACCAGACACAATGTTAATTTTAGCAATGCAATGTGCATGCAAGTAGAGAAGAGTTCCGAATGCTGATTTACTCTCTGCCTTCCCTTCTGCCTCGCCCCCATCTGAAAAGAAAAAGGCAAAAAAAGGTCTGTATATAAATAAGGATCACCAAGCCCAAGTGAATTTAAAGCTAAGAAAAAAGTCATTTAAATGTTACAGATAACTTTGTGCAGTGCCTAGCCTTGCCCTGAGCAATATCCTCGCTCTGTCACTTACTTGTTGTGCTGCTTTTCTGGTCTCATGGGGCTGCTTCCACCCACACCCACTGGGGCCCTAAGCTCTCTGAGCTAGCACGTCGCTCGTGGGTATCTTGGGCTCATAGGTGCGGTGATCGCAACACGCGCAACAGCAGAAAGCTTTATGTCTACGTAGGGCACCGGACGGCGCAACCTCAGGGAAAGGTGGTGAAAGCAAAGGGTGCCAGATCCCAAACTTTGCTACTGGATGTCGCCATGAACTTGGGAGAGAAATGTAAAAACTTCAGGAATTCAAAATTGCCGTCGGCGGGTGCCAGATCAGTGCTAGAAGAATGGGGAGCTGGCAGCCTGCTTTCATCTGAAGTTGAATAATGTTGTATGTCGTGAGTGAGCCTGTCTTCTTCCTCTGGATTGCATCGTAGGTGTGAGACAAGAACAGACCAGAGCACATGCATAGCTGCATTCATCTTCTCATTTGACCTGAAGATGCCCCGGGAAAAACACAATCCTTTCAATTCTCTCTCTTTGAAACACGAGACGAGAGCAAAAGCAAACAACAAGTTCCTACTTGCCTGTGGCTCCCCAAGGAGGTTTAGCTGAACTTCTCTGGAGCTCTCTGAAGATGCTGTCACAGATCGCTCACAGATCTACTCATACTGGTAGTTTCAAGTCATGATAACGAACTCGCATGTGATTTCCACTTTTAATTCATCTGATTTCTGACCCTTCAGTGAAATCACGCAAGAGCTTATGCTGAAGCAAACCACCCTTCTGTCTAATAATCAGCTGTAATATAGTAACGCCAGGCACCTTAGGCTGGTATATGCTGATCCTCAATTCTTTGATTCCTTCAGCACTGGGTTTTTAGAGATGTTGCACCACCCGAGCTGTCAGAGTAGCATAAAACTAATAACTAGGCTGTATTACATCTTGATGATGTGACAATGGTACTGATGGTGCTTATTCTCAGAGACTACAAGGCAGCGTTTCTTTGATTGCTTATGGGAACACTTTACAGCTGAAGTATAATTTCATTTATTAGAGGCAGACAGCTTGTAAAAATGTGTGAAGCACAACAGGTACCAAAAGGAAAGCTTGGGAGACTAATGAGGCACAGGGCTCATACCTTTAAAGAAAACAAAGGTTTCTACAGACAAACGGCTGATGCAGTTTGTTTTTTATAGACATAAATCAATCAAAACATTCAAACCATGTTATCCTGGAGAGTTACAGCAAATACATTTCATCTAAAATTATTGATGACTTTGCCTTTAAACAGAGGATAGGACCAAAAGGAAAACAAGGAGGAAAAAAATTCCTTCACATTCAAAGAAATATAGCCGGAGTGAAAACCAATCTACCAGAAGGAGAAAATGTACACAAGTAAAATAATAATAGTATTGTTACAAAGTGCCTTTTTCTCAGAACTGTCTCCCAAACAGGGAGCACTCAGGGACAGAATTAAAGCAAAATTTGATGTAAACATCTTCAATGCGGATCCAAGAGCAAATGGGGGAACGGTGAAAATGTTAGTGTGGTTTAAGAGCGACAAAACTGCCCCAAGCAGCCTGCAGAAGGGTTTACAGGTCCATTTCCCAGCTAGTAAGGGATGTCCTTGCTGAGTGGTGGCCATGGAGCAAAGATCAAGTAAGGAATATGAGTGGACCCTGTGAGCTTCATCTCTGAACCAGTGCTATAAGGGGGCTGAGATGCCAAAGAAGAGGCAATGATTAGGATCCTGATTAGGAGGAGGCTCAGAAGTCAACAGTAAATGTCCCGATTCTGTGGTCAAAGCAAGAACATGGAGAAGGCAAAGGCTGCGAGATGCTTTCCGAATGTCAGAAAGCAGAGAGGGATGAAGGACCTTCAGTTCATTTGGAAATCTCCTGTTGGCTTCCTCGTATGTTTCAATACATCCATATCTATGTTACGGACTTGACGATCTTCAAGGTCTTATCCAGCCTAAATGATTCTATATCTACGCAGCGGACTGCAGTGAGGCACTGACTGATCCTGCACGCACTCCTCGTTGAACAGCCAAAAGCCACCTTAGCAGACCCCGATGCCAAACCTTAGTGCGGCTTCTGTGCGCAATTTTTCTGAGCACATATGTACTGTGATGCATATGGGACCATATGGAGACTTCCCGAATGGGAGACATTTAGTGTGTGACCTATACAGGTCTTCTCCAGGCAAGAGATTTTGAGCATGCATTTCCATATGGATGGCCAAAAAAAANCGCCACTGAGGAGTGTCACCTGCCGCCTCTGCCTCCATGTCCCAATGTCACACAGCACCCTGTATTGCCTGAAGTTTGAAGAACTAAGACCATGCCCTGACACGATTTGTGCCAACACAATCTGAGTTAGGACAGCAAAGATGAGTATTCACATGAAGGGCAACAAAGCTGGGGAGAGGTCTATAGAACAAGTCCGGTGAGGAGCAGCTGAGGGAACTGGGGTTTAGCTTGGAGAAAAGAAGGCTTGGAGAGACCTTATTGCTCTCTACAACTAC
>VYXH01003096.1:322356-356035 GCA_013397275.1 Burhinus bistriatus
AGGAAAAAAAAAAAAAAAAAAAAAAAAAAAAAAAAATCCAGGAGTTCCTGGCGTGCAGTGTTTGGGAAGGGGGATTAATGTGTGGTGGTTCTGACCAGGATGCCAAACATACAGTGCCGCCAAAAATCTTCCCCCCACAAAACCTGCTATGTGTGAGGAAAGCAAAACAGGCAAGGGGACCCTAGCGTGCTGGACTATACACCTTCCAGAGCAGCACTGATTTGGTACCCAGCCAGCCTGGAAGAAAGGAGGAGCAGCTGTGTCCCATTTGAACCTGTCTCCCCAGACATTTCCAAGACATCCTTGGCTGTGAACCCTGGGCAGTTATCAACCCCAGTGAGGAGTGTCACCTCCTGCCTCTGCCTCCATGTCCCGATGACCCTGTATTGCCTGAAGTTTGAAGAACTAAGACCATGCCCTGAGACGATTTGTGCCAACACAATCTGAGTTAGGACAGCAAAGATGAGTATTCACATGAAGGGCAACAAAGCTGGGGAGAGGTCTATAGAACAAGTCCTATNATTAAAGATCTCTTCCAATCAAAACAATTCTATAATTCTATGATTAGTTACACTGTTATTCCCAGGGACAGGCATTGCTTGGGACTGTGTCTCACCAGTCACATAATCCATTTCCCATCAATTTTTGCAATGAAGAATTGGACCTCCGACCAAGTCTCTCATGTGTGTTTAGCTCCACAGAGCAGCTACGGAGCACCAGATTGGGCTCAAGAGACCTCTGTCCTAGCCCCGTTAGAAGTTCTCAGGCAAGTCAATCTCCCTTGATACCTCAATTTCCTGACCTGTTAACTGAAAGTTACTGATATCTGTGTAAAGAATCTTCAGACACACCTGGGTAGATTGCTGGGCAGGAGATACTGGTATTTCTGTGAAAGCACTGGAGATGGAGACAGTAGCCCTTAGCCTCAGACTGATACTGTACAATTTTGCCATCTCGGACTGGGAACCTGTGCTGGCATCTTCTGCCTTGCTACAAACACACTTCTGCCACAGACTAAACAACAGCTATGAAAGCTTCATCTGGAAGTTCTGGCTTAGTGCTCTGTTGGCCACGGGCCTTTCTTCACATTTTTTTGTGGGATACGCTCTGTAATTTAGATCTGATTATCTTGATCACAGCCTTTTCTCCTGTGGGCCCACCATGCTAGGTTACCCAGAGCCAGGTTTTCTAGCACTCCTTCTTAATAGTTTTAGCTTTGGATTACAATCCTAATTAATGTGCTGAGCTTTGCCAGTTCCTGTTAAGAAAACAATCAAAGCGTGTTTTGTGGGAGATGAGAACAAGGAAGCAAAATGTTTGATACCCTTCCCTGTCTCTACCACCATCTCATCTCTCTGATGACATTGTTTGTGATCCATCCTAGAGACATTATTTCGCATCCAAATTGTTTCACATTTTATTACGCTCAGGTAGGGGTCATGGAAGTAGTTCAGTTCCAGTCCTCTTGGCTGCGTGGTTGCGGATGTTGGCGAAATACAAAAGAAAAGGGTTGCGAGTCTGGCAAAGCCCTATTCTCTTTCATGCGAAAGCCATCTGGCACTGTTGGGGAGGGGGGCCTCAAGGGAGGAGTCAATACCACGTACCTTGCTTTGAAACCCTGACATGTTCTGAAGAATGAGAGACCTGTCTGTAAATGAGCATCCGGCCCATAGATGTGAAGGGCTGAAGCTGCTTCGAGTACCTAAGTTTTACCTCCCACCCAAAGACTCGCACTCTGCCACTGTGCCTTGAGCCCCGTCTCTGACTTGCACCGAGCACACCAGTTAGAGGGATGCTCTGTTTGGATATGACAGCTCTCAGTGGATGCCCACCATGCTTGGTAAGTGCAAACCTGAGCCACTCCCATGCCCAGATCCACCCCATATTTCAAGCCCTCTGGCTCACGCTGGCCGATCCCCTTAGCCCAAAGCCTGATGCTCTTCATGAGATGCCAGACTCCATTTCGCACCCTCAGCACGGGCTGAGCGTGTTACCCCCACTCGGCCCCGACCTCCCACAGTTGTCCTTAATTCAGCTCTTCCTAAAAGTAATGTGGTTGTTTTCATAACGAACCACATGAAGACTATGGCTAACAGACAAGGCTGAACCTGCTTTTCCCCTTACAATATAACTTATGCCATGGAGAACAGAGCATGTCCTTTAGAAAGCTGCCCCAGTGCTCAGGTACATTAATTCCAGGCTGTCTCAGCCAGTGCCAGCAAGGATGAGGACTTCTGGGTAGGAAACTGTATAATCTCCATTCACTTCTTACACGCTCTTCTGCTGTGTAAGGGCAAGGAAAAGAAATGAGCTGACTTGGCAAGTCGTTGCAAACTGGAACAGGTCACGTATCATATTATACCCAAGGTGTAATCTCACTGCTAAGCGTTGTGCTCAAAGTGAATGCTTTGTTACTTGCGTGCAGTGAAGTCATCGCAGCGGAATAAATGCAATGCCAAGATGACCCTGCTTTTCTCTCGCTCCCTTCCCTCTGATGCATACCGAAAAGAAGGTAAAAGGAATGAAGAATATCGCTTGCTATTGTACTCTGGCAGAGAGGGCTCATTTGAACAACTGTCAGCCACGGAATTTCATCTGAGTTTCCCAGATAAAATCTCCTGTTTCAGGGACTATATTTACTCAGTGTGTTTAATGCGACAATGAAAACTCCACACGCATTGATCTTTTAAATAATAATAAAAAAACCTCCAACAATGAAAATCTCACAGGCAGCCTAATGAGTGGAAAATTAATAAGTGTCAAAACCAGAAGATAAAATTCTACCCAGCAAAGCAGAAAGGGAGCATCCCTATTTCTTACAACTGAAACTGCACAAAGAAATTGTTCTGCTGTTTTGCATCCACCTCAAATATCAAATATTCCCATGTAGGTTCCCCTTGCCCACCTTCCTTTGGGCGGAGTGCCTTCAAAGAGGTGCTCTGTGCCTGCAGGATTTGGACCTCTTTCAAGGTTTTTTGTTTCAAGTATGTCTTAGCACCCAAGCGGGTATCTGGCAGCTTTTTCTCAGTAAGCAACCTTTTCTGAAGAGAAGAGGAGGAAAGGAAGACTACAAGGGGAGAGGGGACCCTGGCACTGGCAAAAGGGGCAGAGCCTGTCTCCGAGGTGTCTTCATGGGGTTTTCCAGGCAGATGGGAACCTGCACTGAAGTGACACGTAGCTGAGACGAGCTAATGAGCTCCATGGAGGCTATGGAAGGTTGTGTTTGGTGTCATCACAGTATAGCTACAGGGCCTCTGATTCAGAGCTGAAGCAGAGGTGGAGTCTAGAGAAGTTTGTGAAGAAACACCAGAGCTGAATGCGGGGTCCCAGCAGCTCTGCCTTTAGCATGGAAAAGCCCAGAGACTCACTTTTCCTGCAAAGCATTAAGGACAGGAATGAATATCCAAATAACTTGTTGAGAAATGCCAAACCGATAGAAGACAGAGGACTTCGGGGCACCTGGGGTGACTCATCCAGCAGCAGTCTAAGGAGACAGGGAAGTGACTGTGGTTGTCAGAAAGACGCAAAATAAAACCTAGAAGTCATGCTTTGCACGCACCCCGAATTACTGCTTGTGAGTAATGGTTCATGATCCTTCTGGGAGTCCCCGATTAAAAGAAAAGCATTTGAGACTGACTAAAAAACTGATCACAGGCTGAATTATTGATTGTACCATTAAGCTCTTCGTTTGAAACATTATCAGGGTTAATGAAAACATCGAACGTTTCTCTCCAGCATAACCAGCGCCGTGTTTCTTTCCAGCTTTACTTTTAGGGTTCAGGTCAGCTCACATTGAACCCAAGAGGGACCAGGCTGCTGCCTGCCATAGGAACAGGCTGGCTGCACTGTAAAATGAGCTTATGTACGAGAAAGTAGCAGGGCATTAGCAGTGGGAGACAACAGGAAAGTCACTACTTACTGGTTCATTATACAGTAATTTCCTAATGAAGCCAGAGGCTGTAAATGTGAGTGTATTTAACTCCACATCTTCTAGTCAGCCAGCTGAGGCAGCCGATGTGGAGCTTGCTCCCCTGCACCGCCAACCTCAACAGATAAGAATCATTTGCCTCAGATCAAAACTCAGCCGATCCCCCACCCAAACAGCAACCTCAAACAGCGGTAACATCAGTCCTGGGGTTTTGCCTTTTTTTCAGCCAGATTTGCGATATTTTTAACTCCTTCTCAGCACTGTAGGCAAAAAGGACCTTTATTGTTTGGAGGATGAGGGTAAAATAACTGTCCTGGTCTGGGAGTGGGAATATTCATCTTTTCCTAGCTGCTGGTGCTTTCCCTCTGTTCACTCCCCGTGCCCAGGGGAGTGAATCCACATCCCGACAAGATGACACCCTCCCCACCAGTAGGTGTGGGCAGAAGCGGCTCTGCACCCCTGGGCTGTCGTAGGAAGGGGTTTGGGTCCAGTTCCAGCAGCCCATCACCCGCCTCCATGGCCAAGAGCTGGCTCTGACTCTCCTTCTCCATGAATATGTCCGTGAGACAATTTCAGTATGAGAAATCAGCCCCTTGTGCACACTGGTTTGCGCTCTGCTACCTTCTAACGTCTTCTGGTATTTTGCTGTGAAGATCCACAAGAACTGCAATGTTTTTTACATGTAAGGATGTCTTTTCCACATTGACTGGCAGACTAATGGTTAAAAAGAAAGCATTTTTTAACAATGGCTTTCTCACACCGTTGTTATCTTTAGATTTTTAAAGTGTTCCTTAATAAAGTAATTCCACATCAAATGTTTAAAACATGTCAGGAATAACTGAATTCATAGTGCTTCGTAAAATTTCCACCAGTTGCACGTGTGTATATATATAGCTTAACCAACTGCAAATGTAACCTTTCAGATTGTCCTTCTCTCTTTTCCTTCCTCTGCATCCCAGCAGCTTCTCTTTCCCCACTCTCCTGATTTCCACTGGAGCATCCACTCTCCTCATTCCCTCCTCCACAAGTCTCGGCTGCCCATCGGCCTGACCTGTTTCAGAAGCCGTTGTATCTCTGCGCACAACATCTGTCTTATTAGAAACAGTGGGAGATGGCAGCTGCCTTTATTAGAGCTAGTTTCACATCCCGATTTCAAGAAAAAAAATAATAAATGGGACAAGGGGCGATAACGCTGGCTGCACGTTTCTTGGTGGTCATGGTTCTTGGTTCCTGTGGACTTGACGCATCAGCCTTGAGACAGTCCCTCGTCACTGCCCTGATGGACCGAGGGCCAAGGGTCGCCCATCACTCCGGCAAGTCCTACCTCACACAACTGCCATGGCTCTGAGAAAACTCACACCCCCTGCTTTACAGCACTTTTTTTTTCCATCTGGGTTGAAAATCCTGGTGAAAACCCGATTCCAGGCTTGGATGGCTGGAACTATGGAGAAATTCAACTTCAGAGGTGGCCTGGGATGCAATGGTGAATAAACACCGATTGTGAGAGAGAGCTGCTCTATCTCACTGCCAGTGCAGCTGCAGAGAGCTACAGACACCAGAAGGGGCCGTGAGCAAGTGAGGAAGGTGACACGAGGGAAGCAGAAAGTTTTAGACGGATTTTTGCCACTCAGCAGAGTAAATGAAACATCAGTATTTGGGTGGCTTCGCATGGAATGGGCATCTTTAAGAAGACATGTTGAATTAAGGGATGGCAGCAGTTAGTTCAAGTAACTTTTTTTCTTTCTTTCTTAAAGAAGAAACTTAAAAAAATAGTTTCTTGCTGACCAGTTCTTCATGCCCTTTGCCTTTGATTTCAATCCATTTAAATTGCAAATATCTTACTCCCAGCGGATTTCTGCTGACAGTTCGCCTGTTGAGAACCTGAGCTCACAGGTCTCTCCGGGGTCTCCTCTCTGCTCTTGGCAGGGAAGGGGAAAGGCAGCTGTCTACATCCACTTTTATCTCTGTAATTTTGTTATGCTTTGTAGCTTCTTTGCCTGCCACTTCATCTTCTCCAAGGTCACCTCTGTAATGAAGGCAGGAGCCCAGGGCAGGATTCAGACTCTCACCTTGGGGGATTCAATCCAGCTGCCCAAGCAAAGGTACACAGCGAAACTGAGGGGTCCCACTTGGCTTCCAGCTCCTGTTCTGGGCAGTGCAGGGCTCCTGTAGGTCCCAGGTTGCACACGCCAACCCTACAAGGACGTCTCAAGCAGCATTTCATCTGCAACAAGGCTTCTATATGTCGGCAAGTGGCTCGAAGCTTTGTTGGATCCTCATACTTGGAGCCATCTGTGACTGCTTAAAAAAATGTGTATTTGAGGAGGTACAAGCCAGCGCACTTACTCAGCACTGGGCCGTGTGGCACGTGATTTTGTCCTACTACTGGAACTGATGCAGGGAGATAAATCTGCTCACCCCAAGCTTTTCATCAGTTGATCAGCAACCTTTCGAGAAACAAAATATTTATTGTCCCTACTCCTCTGACTATATTTGTTCTCCAACAGCTTTTTTTGATATATCTTCCCTTATTTGCTCAGAAACGCTGTTCACACAGAGGGGAAAGAATGGAATTTGAGCATTTGGCCAGGATTTTTGGATGTCTAGCAGCTCAGACAAAGCAGATTAACCAAAAACGAGCTCTGCACATCCCGAAATACCAAAGATTGATGTTGTCAGGGCAGTGCTTGCAGTGCGAGTGATCTGTGTCCTGCTGATTTTGTGCCTTTGATGACTTTGATCTCTCCTGTTGGAAAATATAAACCGAGTCCGTACAAGTGCATGGGACTGCTGTTCTGGTCCAACTTGGGCTGAAAATGAATAAAAAAGACTGGGAAATAAATTTCAGAGGTTGGAGAGTTTCACTTTTGTTTTTGAGCTGGCCTAAAACTTTTTGTTTTAAGAAGTTCAGTGTTAAACTTTATATTTATATATACCTGGGATGTATCACCACAGGCATCTTGTTTTTCCCGCTGTCAGAGATTGGGCTTGCTTAGTCTTTCCTTCTGTCTTGATGCAGCCACTTTTTTGTCCCTGTGCCCTGAGAAGAGTGGTCACTTCAGGATCCTGTAGTCCCAGTATCGTTTCTGGGACAGGACTTGCCGCCATGTGTCTACATTATAGATGTCTATGGTTGGGTAGAACACAACTCGTGGCCTCCTCGCTTTGGCCCTTCCCTAGACCTCTAGGTCACTGCCACACACATTCGTTGTCAAGCATAAGGTGTTAAGGGACACGAGCAGCTCAAATATTACAAATCCTTCAAGGTGAAAGTGACATCTAGAAATCACCATCCTGTCCCAGTTTATTCTTGCCCTGGAGCTTACTGGGATGCTGTGGGTCTTACTGGTCTCTACTGATACCATCCTTCCCTTCCTTGCAGGTAAAAATCTGTGTTGCCTACTCAGGGACACAACTTTTGTGATTTATTAACTCTGTTTTAAACCAGTCCTTTCACAGAGCACAAATCCTCCTGGATTTATCTGTCAAACCAGAGGCTTTGGAGAGAAACTAAAGTTTTCATAGAGAATAGGGAGGGATGGATGTACAGTGGAGGTGACAAAAGGGGTTTAAGGGGGGAAAAAAGGCAATTTTAAGAAGGAATATTTCTTTCTATAGTTCAAAACAGGTCCTAAAGGAGAAGGGTTTATTCCTTGAGAGAGCAACTGAGTTTTGCTATTCCAGCAAGGGAGAAGTCAATAGCTTAGCTCCAAGAAATTACATTACCAGTCTAGTCTGTCTCTTTCTTTCCCTCTTCTTTCTTTTCCTCTCTGTCTTTGTAAAGTTCTAAGTACTTTTCAATGAAGAAAGGAGAACCGTGATTTTAAGATGAGTTGGGGTTGCGCCTCGAGACAGAATCAACGCTTAGGAACTGCGTTTTAATGAATACAAAATATTACACCGTGAAAATCAGCGGCTGTTGCTACTGCTTTTTTTAAGGTATGTTAATTTTTGTTGCTTTTAAATACTCTTGTTGCTGGGAAACCACTCACACACTGTAATTGAAATTGGTTCTTCGTATCCCATTTTGTCCCTGGCAGGTTTAAAGTGTTCTTAAAAGCTAAGAACTCTGCTGAGAAAAGGCAAGGTGCACCTGATAGCAGATCCCTTGGCATTTCTTTGGGCAAAAGACATCATGAAATGCATTCAGAAAAATAAAAGCATCGGGGCAGGGTACACGTGGAAACTGGCAGAGGGGTACGGTGAATATATTGGGGTGTGAGGTATTGGGTGAGAGGATCTGGAACGTTTTGGTTTTTTTTTTTTCACAAATAAGGGATATTTAATGGACTGTGGGAATTAGAGGATTTATTTCACACAAATCCACCTTGGTCTGAATCACTTCCGGCATCCAACATTTGCCCGGTCGGGGGTTACAGCTCTTGCTCCCAAATTTTTCAAGACTCTAGTACCCAGACTCTTTGTAACCAGCTCCCCAAACGTCACCCATCCTGTGCTGCCTTCTCCCTCTCCTAACATTTCTTCTGGCGATGACAAGCGGTGATACACACACGTATCCCCCCCTCCAGCAAACAGAGGGTCTCGGTACCTTATCAAGGAGTGTTTCAGTCCTTTCAGTCAAAGGCCTGTCTGTGCTTTTGGAAAGGAACAAACCGAACCCCACGTGCATCCTTCTGGGCAGGGCCACCACACATCCTCTTCACTTACAGCTGACAAAGCTCTGTCTGTGCATTTATCACTTGTATTCTCCCTTTGCAGATCAGTTTGCTCTTACTTACATTTTAAAAGATGCGTATCTCTTCGATCTCTTTTTTTTCCCCCAGTTACTTGTTTAGCACCTTCTGTTATCTTGCAGGATTTGTGCTAGTAGCTGAGCAATGTGGCTTCAGAGTAAAGATCAGCATACAGTTTAACTATATTTTAAGATGCTTAATATGCACTCTTGTACTAAATCACTGTGTCTCTGAGATGAAAAGATACTTGCTGTTCCTCTGACATAAATCTCTCCTTGCCTTTTTTATCTGCTTTCTTTGGCTCCTCAACCGAGTGAAACTTGGCCAGATCCGAGTAGTGGGTCCACAGGGAGAAAGTTGAACAAGAAACGCTTAAATGCTATTAAAGACAAAGCTCTTGACTCCTCACCTACTTGATTAATGCTGCTTATAACTGTCCCTTAAATAAGGAAGAACAAGAGGCTACGAGAAACAAAGTCTCTGCTAAAGTTTACGGACTGAATTGCAGCAACACACATGTCCCATTCCCTTTTTTATTGTCATCTGCTCCAGCCTGGCCTCTCCCTTAGACTGTAAACTCCTCTGTGCGCAGATCTGTTGTGCTCAAGTGCTATTCCCATCTTTCATCCTACGTAAATAATAATACATCACAGTAATAAAGCAGCTGTTGTGAGTTAATTCCCACCAAACTGCGATCTACCCCCATGCAACAAGATGTCTGCACAATCACTCTTGATAATAAGTCCTGGGAAATGCTGTGCAATAATCTCAGTGCTTGATTCATTTTTATTTCATAACAAGTCATTATTAATGGGCCAGATGCTGATAGGTTTGCGCCTGGTGAGGACGGTCTGACTGCAAGAGAAGTGGCATTAAAAGGAAGGAAAGCAAGTGCAACTGAGCTAGCGCAAGGATTTTCCAGCGCATGGCTGCCAGAATGAAACAGCTAGTGAGTCAAACGAAACAAGATCAGCTTTTAGAAGCAAGTACAATGACTTGCTGCCTCGAAGAGACAATGTTCCTCTTTTAGTTTCTCGTGTCACGCAGCAAAAGAACAGTGAAAAGTTCCCAGAATATCTGCGCAGGGAGTTAATATTTCCAAGAAAAAAAGAAAAAAAATAAAAAAATAAAAAAAGCCTTTACAAAATAGGTTTTCTTTCTTACAGAGAAAGGCTGGGTAAAAGAAAAGAGCTAGGAAAAAGTCCAGGCGAGCTCAGAAGAAAAACATCAAGTCTTTTCAGTGGGGAATGAAAGCACAAAGGCAAGTCCCTGGCAAATGTCAATATTTACATGAGTCGTGGTAAAACTGCTGGCCAAGGGAGAGAGCAGAGAAGGGTATTCAGGAAAGTGACCTTCTGGACACCGTGCACAAGCTTTCTTTTTGCACTGCAGGATGTACGGTCAGCCGTCGACAATGACTGAGACAAGAGCCACTGATGTAATGACAATCCTGCAAAGCTGAACCAAAAAAATCCTCACAACTGAAAAGCCCCAGTCTCTTGATGAATTGATTTGCAAAGCCAGCAGTTCTCCTAGGAGGGCAAAGCAAGATAAATTGGGTTCAGGGTCTCCATAGTCAGGGTGTGAATACCAGAAGAAGTGATAGCGTGGGTTTGGGGGAATGCAATCTCCATCTGAACGAGGGAGCTGTGCAGCCATACAGATAGGAACAGGCCTCACCCCTGGGAGGAAGGAACTCAAACTGCCTACGACAACAGGTCAAGGAAGGTGATTCTGGCCCTCTACTCCGCTCTCATGAGACCTCACCTGCAGGACTGTGTCCAGCTCTGGGGCCCCCAACATAAGAAGGACATGGAGGCCACGAAGATGATCAGAGGGCCGGAGCACGTCTCCTGTGAACACAGGCTGAGAGAGTTGGGATTGTCCACCCTGGAGAAGAGAAGGCTCCAGGGAGACTTTATAATGGCCTTCTAGTGTCTGCAGGGGGCCTACAAGAAAGGTGGAGAGGGACTTTTGACAAGGGCATGCAGTGATAGGACGAGGGGTAATGGCTTCAAACTAGAAGAGAAGAGATTTAGATCAGATATTAGGGAGAAATTTTTCACGATGAGGCTGGTGAGACACTGGCACATGTTGCCCAAAGAAGTTGTGGAGGCCCCACCCCTGGAGGTGTTCAAGACCAGGTTGGACGGGGCTTTAAGCAACCAGGTCTAGTGGGAGGTGTCCCTGCCCATGGCAGGGGGGTTGGAACTAGATGATCTTTAAGGTCCTTTCCAGCCTAAACCATTCTACGATTCTAATAAAGTGAAGCTACTTTGAATTTATCCTGGAAATGCCAAGAACCAGCTCAGGTCCCGCAAATCTGCATCGATCAAGCTAGCTGAAATGGCCAGTCCCCTTCTCAGTCATGCTTCAGATATAATCAGCCTGACAAACGCAATCCATACTTTCTTCTGAAAATCATTAGTCATCATATTAAATCAGATTATGTTAACAAATTGCTTCCATCTTCATATTGTTCAAGCAAACAGTCAAGCAAGGGGCAGCTTTGGTTTGAGAAAATGACTTGGCCTAAGCTGATAGCAAATTGTATGCACTAATTGAAATTCTAAATTAACACCATGTCGCACAGTTTGACTTAATTGCTTTAAAAAGAGTTTTCCAGGGTACAATCTTGTGGTTTCCAGTGTTACACTGCCAAAGCATTTCTCACTTGTGAAGACGAAGGAACCAGTTTAGGAAAGGCTCAAGCGCTCCCTTTGAGTGCATTGATTTTCCTCTGTGTTTACCGTAATCTCTCTTCAGCTGTGGCAGTACTGCTCTGTGCACGGTCCCAGGAGCTTTCTCCTCCATGAACACAGATGCAGATATAATAGGATTCGCTAATAACTGCATGCCTTATAGATCCAGCCAGGATCAGACCCCAGGTGAGGTCTGAGTACATTGGGAATGTCAGTGCTCTAATGAGCCCCACACAGGCAAGAGGAACAAGACATGGAAGGAACAGGAAAAAAATACCACTCCCATTTTTGGAAAAAAAAAAAAAGAAAAAAAAAAGAAAAAAAAAAAGCTAGGAAAAGAGCTCTTTTCCAAGATAAATGTTGAATCTTAGTTTAACCACAAACCATGGATATGCAGTGCCATTTGAAATGCTATGGGGAATCAGAGGTGCCCACGTGGGACTGAGAGGCAGCTGGGATTTAAGGGAGACGTTTGCCCTCTTAGAGTGTTGCTGGAGGCCAGGAGGATATCCCAGACCACCAAAACCTGAACTAGACCCCACGCTCAGACAACTGGATGTCATCACACATTTACATTGACTATCTTGGGAATTTAGAGTCACAACTTGCACAGAAACACATAGACGTCTTCATCTGCAAGCTAAGTCCCACACTGAAATCTAGGTGAGACGAATCCCACTGCTGCAACAAGCTCTAACACCTCCAACACCAGAAACATGAGCAAGAAAAATCATGAGCTGAGCTTGGCTCAAGTCACCAGACACTCATCTGTGAGTCTGTGCTCCTTGGAGCAAAAAGGACAGATTCCAGCTTGAACTTCACCTGTAGAAGTCTGAGCATTAAATTAGGATAAAACAGAAAAGGTTAGGGCCAAAGAGCAAATGATCATGGCCATGTTTGTATTCGCACAGCTGAAACAGGTTAAAACCTCTGCCTCTACCAGCTGTATTTCTGTCAGATGGTTCCAGGGACATCTGCTTTGCCCCAAACAGAAAATTTGAAAAAAATTCTTTAAATCCTGTCTTAAAGAAAACATCCAGATGGAAAAAGGGGCTGTTTCCAAGGAACCGCAGATGTAGGGTCATCTGGCCGTCCCTTCAGCTGAGCTATGGCTGCAGACTCTGTGGGCACTTCTAATCAGCACCTGCACAAATTACTTCAGGTCAAAGTAAATCACAGCTGCAGGATGGCAACTTAATCTGCCGCGGCTCTCCCACAAACACGCACTTCGACAGGGCACCGGCAGCTCACATATATCTCCTCCGCCGCACGCACAAACTAGTTGCTTAACCTGGTTCTTTCCACGTTCCAGCTAATAACACAGGGCAGGCAGGCAGCACACTGATGCCCTTCTCCGCGGAGCTGCTGGGAGCGCTCCTTCTCTATGTAGGTGGGTCATTACACCATCCCAGCACCCCGCACGGTGACCAGCTTCAATGGCAACGGCTCCATCCCACAACAGGTTTCTAGCAGTGGCACTCGAAATGTCTGGCTTGGACATGCTGCAGGAGCCTGTTTGGCACAAGTACGTGCACGTGGCTGTTGCATGCCAGTGGTGGAATACGGTCTATTTTTAATTTAGTGTGCTTCGCGTATGGCATATCTTCAGTTTTTCAGTATCTCGAATGGTCAGGCAGAGAAACAGTCACAATCTGCAAAGCTCGAAGAAGGGTTTTAAATGTTTTAAAAGTTATTCTGCATTATGAGAGGCCAGGAAAGGGATGGGAATAGAAGATTTCATTTAGATTACAGTTTCCCTAGAGAATGGGCTGCCTTTGACTGTGTTTCTATATGTCGCCTGACATAATACACTCTCTGAATGCACATCCACAAACCTGAACACATCTCAGAGCAGAGATCCCCAAACAAAGCCACAAGGGCCTGAAATGCTGTTTGTGGTGCTCCGTCATGGGGCAGAAATGACCCCAGAAATGCTTTATAGGTCTCAATTACAGAAAAGTACAGCTGAAGTATTCATCCTAGTCCATAGAGAGCAATGGGCATTTTCCAGACATGATTCATCTACCCTAATTCAGATTAATTTCTCCCCAGAAGGCCTTATTTCTGTCTTCTGACCATAAAGGCAGAGATGGAGAAATTTACCTCTGATGTGTCTACATTGGATCACACGAATCCCATCAGCTGTGGCAAAGACAGAACGAAATTGCGTTTCTCGGAGACAAAGAAGTCATTTGCCATTTTCTTCCAAAACCCACCATGATGTACTACTGCAAGGGTGAACGGGCATATGGTGCCCAAGGTTCCCACTGCTGGTGGCGCACGCTCTTTGTGATCTATACGAGAGATTGAAGGTGGCTGAAGAGTTCCCGGATACTGCAGATGGATCTTCTGTCCAGTTTTATTTCTAACAAGCAGAGAGAGGCAAAAACCTCTGGAAAAGAAACATTGCTAGACTTAACTAGAGTGAGGGAGGTATTTGTGGCTGTAAGAAATGCAATGGCCTACTTTGGTGAGAAGATAGAGCCACGGAGTTTCGATGGTCTCCATTTTCACAGGAGAGTCTTCAAGGTGTCAAGCTGAGTAGTCAGGAGAGTGTTAAACTAAGAAAAGGGGAAGGCAGAAAGGGAGGAACGAATGAGCATTCATTTAGCACGAAATTAAGATGTCAAGAACAAAATTAATCAAGGCACCAAGGGATGTGAAGAGAAGAAATTCTTTAATTGCCTATACTCTAATGCTGGGAGTCTGAGTAATAAACAAGAATTGGAATTGGAATAGCTCATTTATGAGTATACATTAGACCTTGTTGGCATTATTGAAATCTTGGGGGAAGATTTGCATGATTGGAATATTAAAATCACTCATTATAATCTATTTAAGAAGGATAAAGTGGGCAAATGCAAAAGGGGAGTGGCACTCAACATTGAATGTGTTTCTGTGGGAATCAGGTGCCTAAGCTCTTCTTATAAAGCTTTTCAAGCACTTCTGCATGTTTTACATCTGAAGACATGCAAAAAGATGGATGGCAGGGATTTGCAAGCCGGGATTTTTTGGAACCTCAGTTTTTGGAAGGTGCTCAATGTTTGTCACTCTTGAAAGACTGTATCTTCAAAAATCAGACTCTTAGTGAATGAAAGAATGTTCTGGGCAAATCATTGCTTTTTTATTGTGCACAAAAACTCAGGCTTGAAGACTACGGTTTGAATGGCATTACTGAAATTTGCCATAAATAAAATGAGACATAATAAGCTTGATCCTACGCTCTGATTAGATACTACAGGCATTTTGTGTACAGAATTACAGAGACTAGGCCATTCAGAAAAGCATTAGTACCTAGTTTTGTTTGACCCTTCCTGGCATTACACATAGAAGAAATCTGGTTCTTTATATTTTTCAATGGTGTAAATTATCACTGTGCTTTTGGAAGATGCAATATTGGCAGATCTGCAGAATAAGAGAGGCTCTAATCATCACTTATTCTTCCGCTGCGATTTCCCTGACATCAGTTTAGATTCTCACCCTCACTCTATATACACATATTTTATTTCCTAGGTAATTTTCATGATTCTCTCTACTCTTTTTCAGATGAATGAGCTATTCCCTAAGTACAGAAAATTCTCTAAGCCATTATCTACCATGTCTTTAGGACTCACCTTTTTCCTTCCTCCTCCCTTACTCAATTGTTATATCCATTCTGACTTTGGCAACAATTTAATTCATCCTATTTGAAAATCCTACACGGTATCACAGAGTTCATACTGCCAAGCTAATTTCATGCCCTCATTACTGTGATCTTTATTTTGCTTCACACCACAGAAGCTGCCCCCCACCCCCTCCGTATTATGTTATCAGAAAACATCTCAAAATCCCAAATGCCAGGGAAGCCCCAAAGTTGTTTTTTTCCCATGTGCCAGGAGTTGGAGGTTGTTTTTTTTTTTCAAAAAAGTTCAGAGCTAAACAATAGTAACTTGAATATGTCTTGATGACTCTGAAAAGTTCATTATGAAAATCGTGTGTGTGGTAGAGGGAGTAAACCAAAAAGAGACGAAAAGATGTGCTTGACCAGAACAGCTCACCACAAAGTGGATGAGTCACTGTGTTGCAATGACATGACATAAAAAGCAGTTTTTGGATGGGCTGGCACTCAGGTTGCATATGCCAGTCACAAGTCTCCTGGTTGTATGTAGATTTCTGTCTCTCTCCAAAAACATGTGCTTTTCTGGTGTAAAAAAGGGGACACTTGTGCTTCCTCTGTTTGAGTCAGTGGCTCACGCTGCCTTTTCACAACAAAGCAAACTGAAGTCATGGCAGAGAATGAAAGAAAGACGTGATTCAGACTTCACTCCCGATTTTATGCTTGAACAATATCCCTGAGTACAAAGTAACATCAGTCAGCTTCTTGTCAACATAATGCTGGGATAAGTGCAGGCAAAATTTGGATTAACAAGGTCTACGGCTTTGTATAGTTTTGTTCCCCCCCCGCCCCAAAATGAGGGTCACTTATATGCTAAATCCAGCCAATACTATGCAGGGTCCTTCAGCCAATTAACTAATTACGGCATGATTTCCCAGTTCCATCTGAAGCTCGGCTCAAGCTCTTCTTGCTTCGCTGCAGTGGACGCGTTTCCCCCCAAGACAGTACGAAATGCCCATGGTTGTTACAGCGCAGTGCGCGCCTGGATGAATAGGCATCTATTCGCATTGACACAGTTACCGAAGCAATTCCTAACGTCTCTTGGGAAATCTTACTTGAAGCAAAACTCATTCGAATCAGCTCCAAGGGAGGCACTGTCACGGCTATGGGGCTGTAAACAAAAGGCAACGTTTGTCACCTAAGACTGGAGTTAAAAGGAGATATCCTGGAGAGGATGGCGGTGTGGAGAATAGCAGATTTGGTCTCTCCTCTGTTAATAATAAAGTAAATAACAGGTATTGATAATAACCAAACTGAGAGGACCAGGAGTAAGGGCAGAGAAATCACAACAAGGGAAGGGAAGAGGTTAGGAATATCAGCTGGAAATAATGAGTGTGATTCAGCTGAAGAAAAAGAATATGAAACAGTGAAGGCAGAGAAGGAAATCTGGGCCAGATAAGCAAGGTTTACACTGCAATGGGGCACAGGAATGGGATGCAGCGGGTGCTTGGTCAGGGTGCCTAAATTAGCTTGGGAACTGGAGTGGTGCCAAAGGAGGCCCAGGTGTGGTGGGGGTCCTGGGCACCTATTTGGGTAGCTGAAGCCCAGTCAACATACTGTTATTGCATTAAAAGTAGTTTAGCTGTAAGGAGCCAAGCTGGAAAATCCACAGTTGCCTACTGAAAGGACAGCGGTCCTTCCTAGGCTGGTGGTCCTAGTGCTGCCAGTGGCCGTACTGGGGTGAATAATCAGAAACGGCTGTAAACCTCACATCCATCTCCATCGATGGTCAGCTCCCATCTGCTGCCTGATGGCTGCTTTGGTGAGCAAGGCTGGTGGCAAACCACCGAGTCAGACTTTTTAGACCTTCACACACTGGCGTATGCTCTGGTTGTCCTCACGGCCAGGACTACAGCCACACTGCCCTTCTCAGGCTTGTCCAAGGGTTTGGTATATCATTTTCAGGCTGAATGCTGGATTACCTATCCCAAAGCTGACAAATGCACACTACTATGAAATAAGCAGGGGTAAAGAATGGAAGAGAAGAGTGGTCCATCTTGCACTGGAGGGGAGCAAGTGGAGTTTGGGAAAAGCAATGTGAGAAGACTGGTGCCTCTAGAGGAGCAGAGTTACAGGCTGAGACACGTTCTCCATGCTGGACTGTAGTTGGGGAAGCCCGTGGTTACAGTTAGGGCAAGAAGGAATTTACACACTCAGTAGCCTCAGCTTTTCAGGTCCTGGATGTTTTAGGTCGTTTTTCCTTAAAAGACTTCCACTGAATACTGAACAGGGTTCAGCTTTCAAGTATTTGTTAATAAAATGGAGATGGTCCAAGAAGGCGCGGAAACGATCTGGCGACTGGTTGGGTTGGCGTGCAAAGAAAGACTTGAAGCGGCATGTATCTCTTGGCTCAGTTAAGTGGAGGACAGAAGAAATAGGAGGAGAAGACTTAACCAAAGGATACGAACTGCAGGGCCAAGATTTCCTCCCTCAGGCTACAGGGGACTGCTGTTTTCACTTATTCACTCTCACAAAGGCTAGTTTCAGAGGCTGTGCCAAGGGAAGAGCGGAGTACAAAGCAAAGCAGGTTTACATTCCAGCAAGCATCCTGAAGGGACACCAAGACCAAGCTCTTCTTGGTCATAGCTACTCTGGGACCACTCTTCCTTTGGACTCACACCCATCCCTCATGGAGTGTTACGACCCTCCTCATTCCTTCTTGATTTCTGCCCGTGCACTGAGCTCTGGTCATTTCTGTACAGCACCTTCAGCCACAGCTGGGATAGCAGTGCTATAATTCAAATACCCTTCTGTGGCAGTTGTGTTACTTTGAGGGGGTCCCAGAGGGAGAATTTTAAGAATCAACTGGACAAAAGCAGCAGGAGCTGCAGCTGAGGGATAATTCAGCTTTAGTAGAGAGGTGTAATCACTGATCTGATGTTCGGGTTTTTATCCCCAGTTTAGTACACCTACGTCGTTTATATTAAGTCTTTCATCACTGCAGCAGTACATACCTGTTCTTGACTGATGGTCCTGATTAACTGTAATGTACGATTTAATTTATTTCACTAAAGACAAGCAATAACATTTGTCCCTTCCTGAACCCTTACTGAAATCACAACTCTTGAATATACACCCTTTTAATAAATTATGCACTGCATTGGATAAAACGTACAGTAATGTGTTTGTGCATGTTGATGGACACACGAATGGGGGTTTTTCATTGAAAATAAGGAGTATTTTTGGTTTTAGGTGGACACATGTCCATTGCGAATCCCCTCCTTGGGTTCCCAACTGTTCCTCTTCAAGGTTTAAAAAAATGTAGACATCACTTAGACCTGTGGTTGTGTGCTCAGAGGTGGTTACTTGAAAGTCCTTCAAATTCAGAGTCATCACGCCCAAATTTGGCTAGGGATCTGGGCTTAACTCATTTTTTTATTAGCACCCAGGATTCGGATTTCCATCACAGTGACAGGAGGCACATCAGAATCCTGACTGAATGGCTGAGCAGTAAAATCATAAAATCAAATCCAGGCTTTTTAATGAGGGCAAAGGAGAGTAGAAAAGATGTCCCATCAGTGACCATTGTGCTTTGGGCACATGTTTTCCTTCACCCTCATTGAGAATCCTCCAAGAAGACTCGGTGTATGTTTTCGTTAAAGCTGAAAGAAGCTTTTTTTCCTGAGAGAACCAAGCACAGTGTGGTTATTTAAATACACCTCCGATCATTGTAGAATGACATTTCTGCCAAATTCACATCAGACACCTGTGAGAGAGCTTGCTGCAGCAGCTGAGGGGAAAAATAACATCAGCATGAATATACCACCTTGTGCTTGTCAAGCTGAGCAGCCACATCTATTAGCTTGAGTGGACATTTGGAAAAGTAGGTACTAAAATAAGCAGCATGGTGAAAGTGGACTGATGCCTCACAAGCTGACAATTGCAAGAAGCCCTTTGGAGCACCGCGTTCATCAGCCCTGCCTTTCTCTGCCTTTTAATCCTCCCTGCTTTGGCTTCTTCTCATCCTTCTGGTTCAAGCTCCCAGTTCATAAGGGGCATTTTGAGGACCTCAGAGTTGCTGCCAGGCTCTACGCAGGACCTTCGCTACCATATTTGCAAAAGGAATGGATAAGTGGAACAGAGAAACACGATAAGCCAGCCTTGTGAAAGCAAAACAGAGCTGTGAGGCACCTTGAGGCTACTCCCTGTAATTCCGTATGTTCTCCCATGGCACCATCACTGTGGTGTCTGAAGACCTCATGGACCTCAATGGCTGGATACAAAGATCCTCCCTCCTAGGCCAGGAGGGACTCCACTGATGAGGAAGGTCTGCCCTGCTAAATAAAAGGGAGCGAGCTTGAGCATTTAGGTAGCCCTCAGCCACAAGGACACAAGCCAGCTATTACCAGTTGGCCCGAGGACCTCAGACTGGTCCTTGGCTCTTTCTAATGAGGTCGTGTAGACATAAAAGAGAACTCAGGCCCAAGGGCATTATGTGTCCACAGTACAGCTGGGCGCAGAGATCCCCAAAGTAATACCAGTTCAGCTAGATCCATGGCTGGAGACCATGCACCCATTTTAGGCAGCACACAGTTGGTCCTCAAGCTACGACGGGGTTTAATAACCCAGGAGCAGCACCATGCCAAGATGATGATTGCAGGATGGCCCTGAGCTAGTGTTTCTCAGCAATGGGGACACACCAGCCAGCTCAGATACTCTTGCTCCACGTTCAGCTGCAATGTGTGCACCCATCTTCAAGCTGCACGACCTAGAGAGCTGTGTAAGTTGGTAGCTACCATAGACAGCTGTGCCACAGCTAGACACAGGGGTTTCATCTTTGAATCGGAGAGAAACTGGTATTTTTGTGTTACGCTCCAGCTCATTAGATTCTGATTTTAGGAGGAGAGGGCAGCTCTCCGCAACCCCAGAGTACGCTCCAGGCTCCCATGGAGACTCCATCTGCTATGATATCTGCTTTGCCTCCTTACAGAGCTGCCCAAAGGAGATACCTCCTTCCCTCACAGGGTATTCCTCTACCGCCCCCATGAGAACTGAAGAAGTCCCTCAACAGATCAGAGACAAGCCAAAACCAATCCGTCATCCAGGAAATAACTGCAGCAAGTATTGCAAGGCTCCTTGTATTAACTAACCTGCTTCAAAACACGTTTCAGAAGTGATTTATCTTTTCCTCTTAACACTTTTAAGCCAGTTGTCATTATAATGAGTTACAACAACAGCTCCTTAAAAAAAAAAAAAAAAAAATAAAAAAAAAAATGAGGTAGCTATATTCTCCACAGTGGAAGATTTAGCCTGCTATGCTGCTGCTGATTTCAGGATTTTTTGGGTTTTTTTTTTCCTCTNTTTTTTTTTTTTTTTTTTTTTTTTTCTTTTTAACATTCGTCTTCCTTTCACAGGGAAATTGATTGTTTGAAGGAACCAAGATTGATGTACCTAATATTTACAAATGGCACACACTTCTGGACACTCTGTTTTCTGGTGTAACCTAATAAGAAATTGATTTGTTAGTTGCTGGGTCTTCGTCTTGTTCAACACATTTTAAAACATTTACATATGTATATTAGTACTAATCAGCCTTGAAAATGATGAACAGGCTGGTTAGAATTCTAATAAACCGAAATTTTGGTCATACAATATCCAGTAAAAACAGTCAATCTAAAATTTTTGTGTCATTTACACACATATCTAGGAAATATTTCTTAGTTAAGGCTGCCTTTTCTGAAATAAGCAAGAATTTGATCACTTTCTTCTGTGATCATCTGTTGTCAGCTCTGTATCCCTCGGGCTTTTGTGTTACTCTTGTTTTGATTTACTATTTGATCTTTTTCATTTTGTCATCTTTGAACACGACTGAAATCCAGCAATGAGGATCATATGAAAAGAAATACATTTTTTGCAAGCATTAAAAGCTGAAAGAATTTAATAAGATGCTTTCCCCTCTGTCTCTCAGAAGGGAGGACTCATTGGGGATTGGAGCACCTCCCTTAGGAGGAAAGGACGAGAGAGCTGGAACTCTTTAGCCTGGAGAAGAGAAGGCTGAGGGGAGACCTTATTCTTGCTTAGAAGTATCTAAAGGGTGGGTTGGAGGAGGATGGAGGCAGACTCTTTTCAGTGGTTCCCAGGGACAGGACGAGGGGCAACAGGCACAAGTTGGAACATGGGAAGTTCCATTCAAACATAAGGAAAAACTTCTTTACGGTGAGGGTGACCGAGCACTGGAACAGGCTGCCCGGGGAGGTTGTGGAGTCCCTTTGGAGATTTTCAAGACCCCCCTGGACGCAGTCCTGAGTAATGTGCTCTAGGCATTCCTGCGTCAGCAGGGGAGTTGGACCAGATGACCTCTAGAGGTCCCTTCCAACTCTAAAAATTCCATGATTCCCTGATTCCATGATCTGATTTATCTGGCTGTTCATGTGAGCCTCTGAAGTCCAGCACAACCATGCCGCTCATGGAGACAGCACTGAAGACTGATGGGATTTGTAGTCCCAAAGGTGGACAATCCTTACAGAACTAGACTTCCAGAAAGATCAAGCTGGGGGAAGATGAAGAGGTGGCTACTTCTGAGATGTAATACTTGGCTTGATTGAATACAGAGGTGGGTACTGGGATCCTGAGAGATGGAAAGAGGAATGTATCCTAGGTTTATCATGTGATTTCATGTGGCCTAGCTTTGGTCTTGTGGTCTACACAGCAAGCCTCACAAATATAAGCCTTCCTAAAGGATAAGCATCGCATATCAGCCCATATAGCAGGGAGAACGTCCAGTATATCTTGTCATGGGGTGGAGAAAGAGCCATTGCAAGTCATGTGATAAGGTCCCAAAGGAAGCCAAGCCCACTGGTTGCGTTACAGGATCCCAACACATGAGCACTCATGCCAGCCTGTCACAAATCTGCCAACATGCTGAACCCAGAGCAGGAAGATGCTGTGGCCTCATCTACCTGTGACTTTTCTCCATGAAGAACCTCGCTCTGTCTTCTTCATGACTTCCCTGTAGGCACTAGAAGGTGGCAGTGAGATCCCCCTTGAAGCCTTCTCTTCTCCAGGCTGAAGAAGTTCACCTCCCTCAGCCTCTCTGACCAGGGCAAGTCCTCCAGTCCCCACTCCGGACACAGGACTTGCTTCTGCTTTATCGGTGTCTTTGTTGTCCAAAACTGGAAGCACTATTCTAGATTTGGTCTAACAAATGCCAAGTAAAAAGGAGAGATTGTTTCCCATGACCACCTGGCTATCCTTGTGTTAGTACAAACCAGTATCGTGTCAACCCTTATGGCTGCTGAGGTGACCATCTACCCCAGGTTCGTTTCAGAACTAATGGTAGATGGTCACTAATGACCATCTACCCCAGGTTCATTTTGGCAGAGATACTATGACAAAACACATGAACATCCAGCTCATGGATTGACTTCTGTCCAGGACTTTGAAAAATAGGACCCACCCTCTAAGCAGTTAAAACACTTTCTATCTGGAGAAAGCACAGCTCCTATCTAAAGTCCTCAGCTATGGCTGGACCTCCTTGCCCCCAGGATGGATGGGCTTCACAAGAAGCCCCTGGGCTGCTTGGGTTTCCTGGCTTGGAGACTGCCTTACCTGAATCTGTCACTGCTGCTTTTGTTCCCACCGTATTTCTGAGATCACAGTACTGCAGTGAGTAGCTGTGCGCTCCTCAGCACACTCCCTGACAGGTGATTCCTTTACAATAAAGATTTAGGATAAAACAAAAGTTGAGTTCCCAGTGACACCCTCCTTTTCTCCCTCCAGCATTTCAAGTCTGGGTTCATTATCACCTCTTTAATTGGGTAATTATAATACAGCTGACAATCACTTGGTGCCATCCAAAGGCATTTTTGATCTCCCTTTTTGTGTGTGTATATATACGTATGTGTATGTATAAAAAGCAGAACAATTAAACTTCCTCTCCTTTGTCACACCCTCTCCAAGAAAACCAGAGAGCCCAAACTGGTCATAAATGTCTGTAGACCTAGGAACGACCCGGTCCTCAGCCATTACCTAACCCAAGCAGCATCATGGCCACTCAGATACAGATTATCAAAGCTGGAAAGGGTGATAAGGGGACCCAAATTGAATAGTATTTAAGACATGAAGAAAAGGGCGGTCAGCCAATCACCAAGACCAGCCCTCATACAGGACTAGCTATAACAAATTCCAGTATGACTACACTGAGAAGACATGTGGTGGATCACTTCACCAGTGTCATCATGGGAGAAGGAAAAGCATCAAGAGGAGGAAGCTCTCACTAACAGACTCTTAGTCCCAGGAGTGAATAATATTAATAGGCTGCCTGCAATCTATTAGGAAAAGGAATTAATTAGTATCTTTAGATGAGTTTGTTTTGTGTTTCTTTAATTATGCACACAGGAAAAAAAAAATACCATCTGCCCTTTTGAAAAAGAATAAAAATGCAGTCACACAGGAGCAGATGCCTGAAGAAGGCAAGTGGAACAGCAACACACAGCAAAGCTGGTGGCAACAGAATCCTTAAGCATCGTTCCATTTCCTGTAAGCACATTTTAAATGGCCAAACCTTTCCTCTGCATCCCCCCGAGAGATAATATTTCAAGAAAAATTTTCCGTGCTGCAGGAAGACTCTTTTATCAATGCTAGAAAATGGTTTGTTTTGGCAACAGTGCAGTCCATTTGGGATAAGCTCTGCATCCCTCATAATCAGAGAATCATTGAGGTTGGAAGGGATCTCTAGAGAATGTCAAGTCCACCTCCCCTGTTCAGAGCAGGGTCAGCCACCACAGGTCTGCTCAACACCATGTCCAGCAGGTCTTTGGATATCAAGTATGGAGACACCACACGCTCTCTGGAAAACCTGTTCCAGTGTTCAATCACCCTTACAGTAAAAGACACTTCTTCTGTTTAAACAATTTCACGTGCTTCAGTCTGTGCCTCTTGTCTCTTGCCCAGTCACTGGGTAACTCTGAGAAAAGCCTAGCTCACTCTTTATTGCCCTCTTCACATATTTATACACACCTGCTAAGATCCCCCTGGGCTTTCTTTCCTCCAGGCTGTACAACCCCAGCTCGCTCAGCATCTCATATGACAGATGCTGCAACCTCTTAATCATCTGTGTGACCTTTAAATGGCTTGCTCCAGTACGTACATGTCTCTTGTACTGGGGGGCCTATAACAGGACAGAAGACCCCAGATGTGGCCTCATCAGTGCTGTGCAGAAGGGAAGGATCACCTGCATCAACTTGCTGGCAATGCTTGTCAACGCAGCCCAGGATGCTGTTGGCCTTCTTGACTGCAAGGACATATTGCTGGCTCATTTTCAGCTTGGTGTCCCCCAGGACCCCAGTTCCTTCTCTGCAAGGCTATTCTCCAGCCAGTCAGCCTCCGGAATGCAGTGGTCCATGTGGTTGTTCTTCCCCAGATGCAAGACTTTGCATTTAGCTCTGTTGAACTTCATGAGGTTCCCCTCTGACCATTTCTCCAGCCTATCAACATCCCTCTGAAAGGCAACACAACCACTTGATGTATCAACCACTCCTCAAAGTTTTGTGTCGTCTGCAAACTCGCTGAAAGAGTGCTCTGTCCCATTATTCAAATCATTAATAATGGTTACTTTGTTGGTCTCAGTACTGACCTCTGGTGTTCACTACTCGTGACTGACCTCCAGCTGGACTTCATGTCACCAGTCACAACCCTTTGAGTCCAGCAACTCAGTTTTTAAACCATGCTAGCTTTCAATCCAACTCCCTGTCCACTTATCTAGTCTGCATTTCATCAGCTTGAAAATGAGAATGATGTGGCCAAGAGTGTCAAAAACCGGGCTAAGTCATAAATAAAAACATTCATTGTTCTTATCCGCTGAGCTAGTCATTGCTTTATAGAAGGCTTTGGTCAGACTCAGTTTCTCCTTCACAAATCCATGCCAACTATTCCCAAGTACTTTCTTGTCTTCATACATGTGAAAATGGCTTCTAGAAGGACTTGCTCCATTGTCTTCCCACAGATCAAAGTGAGGGTGACCAGTCTGTAGTTCCCCAATCCTCTTTCTTGAAAACAGGAGTGACGTGCTGTGTTACAGTCCTTAGGAACCTCTCCCAGTCACCACAGTCTTTCAAAGATAATGAAGCAGATTCCTCAGCACCCTTTGTGCTCCCCGTCAGGTCTCATGGACTTGCCTGTGTTCGGTTTAAGTATTCCCTAACATGGTCCTCTTCCACTGAAGGTAAGTCGTCTCTGCTCCAGAGTTTTCTATTGGTCTTAAGAGCCTGGCATTCCTGAAGGCTAGTTTACCAGCGAAGACTGAGGCAAAGAAGGCATTGAGTACACTGGCCTCCTCCACGTCCTTTGTCACCATGTCCTCTGCCCCTTTAGCTCTGGGCCCACACTTTCTCTAGCCTTCCTTTTGCTGCTGATGCATCTGTAGAAACCCTTCTTGCTCTTCACATCCCTTGCTAGATTCAGGTCCAGGTGGATTCTGGGTATGTAGGGATGACGTTTGGAAAGCTAGACCACATCTCTATATTTATCCTGGCTGACCTGATCTGACCCTGCTTCCACCCCTCGCACTTTTCCTTTTTATGTTTGAGTTTTATTGGGAGCACCTCGTTCGTCCATTAAGGTTTTATGCCATCGCTGCTTGTCATCCTGCACGCGTGAAGTCACAATCTGGTCCAGACTCTACTCCACCTGCAAAGCCTGACAAGCCTTGGCCCAAAGGAGGAAGGAATCTGCTCCTCAAAGGTATGGGCACAAATAATTTCCGCAGAGAGACATCAGAAGAAAAGCTCCACGCTCCCGTCTAGCTCTCTGCATACACAGCTACAGGCTACCCTTGACTTCCCAGAGGCCGCACTGTAATAACGAAGTTCTTTTTCTATGTCTGCCTGCAATCAGGCTCCCTGGACTTTTGCAAAGCCAATAAAAGTTAATAAAAGCTTTGGAATATGTTCTTATGTTGAATACACATCCTTTCTGTTTATGGATCTTTTATGGGTGATAATGCATCGTGGGAGATGTCAGATAGTTTGGTAGTAGGGATGAAACCACCTGGATATTTAATCACATGTGATATTATGCACAGTGCAGGTGATAAAATCCTTTCAGTAATATATTTTCTGAGAGAGGAGGGGGAAAATGGAATTGAATTTTTTTTGTATTATTAATTGAGCACAGTGGTCATATGTAAAAGGCAGAGTCTACCGAACGATGAGCCTGTGATGGGTTCATGAGAACCAGTAAATCAACATGGTCCCTTGAGTTTTCCTAGCCATATTAGCGCCACTTGATATTAAAAAGGAAATTGCTGTGATTGTTATGCAATTGTGGATCACATGTGAAAAGGTGCCAGTGCTTTTTAGTGACACCATATATTTTCTTAGACTTAGTCAGAGAAATCTGCCAGCGGTACAGAGCAAGGATGTGAATTTTAATGCAACAGCTCCTTCAGTTATTAGAAACTGGTGTCACGGCCTGATGGTAAAAGCTCTGATTCATGAGAATTGTTCCATTGGCACCAGGCAGCCTGTTGCATCAATGTGACTGCATAGCACAAGGGATTATCAGTCCAGATAAGCAAATTTTTTCCAGCCAGTGATCAGTTCCGTTTGTTCCAGAAAATCAGGGAGGAAATCTAGGTGCACTCAGTAAATGGACTTTCTGTATTTCATAGAATCATAGAATTGTTCAGGTTGGAAAAGACTTTTAAGATCATCTAGTCCAACCATTGACCCTACGCTACCAGGTCTGCCACTAAACCATGTCTCCAAGCACCACATCCACATGACTTTTAAACACCTCTAGGGATGGTGACTCAACCACCTCCCTGGGCAGCCTCTTCCAATGTTTGATAACTCTTGCAGTGAAAATTTTTTTTCCTAATGTCCAGCCTAAACCTCCCCTGGCGCAACTTGAACCCGTTTCCTCTTGTCCTATCGCTAGTTACTTGGGAGAAGAGATCAGCCCCCATCTCACTACAACCTCCTTTCAGGTAGTTGTAGAGAGCAAGAAGGTCTCCCCTCAGCCTTCTCTTCTCCAGACTAAACAATCCCAATTCCTTCAGCCACTCCTCGTAAGACATGTTCTCCAGTCTATTTTCTCTATCATCAGTTGTGGTAGGGTGGGTTACAGCCTGGAGTGGTTCAACCTTTCTGAAATCCAGGTTTGGTTTAGAAATAAGAATTTTTTTTCTTTAGAAAATGCACATCCACACAACTTCAGCTCCAGCTTTGCTTCCCTTGTTTACCAGGGATCAGCCTTTCTTGCAAGTCTCCATTAATGGCAGAGTCATTTGCTGAATGAAACACACCATTTCAAAGAGAGGAGAGTCCTCTCCCCAGACTGCTCCAAAGAAGGAGCGTTAGTCACGTCACACCAAACCTCCCATCTCCTGGGATTTCATTTGACTGGAGAACACAAAGTATTGTTGAACAATTCCTGTGCTAGAAAATCCCAGGAGAAAGCTCAAGCTTTTCCCCAAGCCATCAGTGCTTCAACGGTTTCTTCCTCAGGACTGTTCCATCCTCTGTCCCTCCATGGGCACTTTTATGGCTCATGAACGAGGTCTTAAACAGCCACGCTCAACCTGATACGCTGTAGGATTGGTGACACTATCTTATTTGAGTCTCCAGTGGAAAACCACCGGGCACTGAGATCCCCATTCAGCTTCACTGCTATTTTAAATGGATTTTAGAATTAAAATACACCTCACAGAAATGGTTGTTATATATATTTAATATGTATTATTTATAAAGTGACAATTTCTTAAGGCTACGTGGAGACATACAGGGGCGTGTATCAATATATATGGGTTTAACAGAAAAGAGTTGGAAAATTTGAACCAAAGTAATGCATGATCCAAAAATGTCTATTTTAAACAATGAAACAACATCAGCAGCATTTGTCTTTGTTTTGGGATCATGCTGAGTGGCTTAACTGTGCCAGATGGTTTGTTCATGTCTTACGAGCGAAAAGAAATGTCTGTGAGCTCACCCAAACTTGAATTTCCTTGCTGAGACACTTCTGACATGAAAATAATGAAGATGCTGGGATGAAAGTAACTTAAAGGACACTTACTTGATTTTGTACTAGATATACAAAGAATATACTAGACAACGTGTCACAGGAGATAGCAGCAAGGAGAGGACTGAGAAGAAGGAAAATATATAATCTCTACAGGTGCTGCAGGAACATATAGGGTGGGAGCAGAGTTATTTGCCTCTGCATCATGTGCTGGGAGCCGCAGAAGCCCAGGGGTGCCCAGGCGAGAGGCGCAGTCCCCAGGATGGCACATGCTGCTTTATCCTCGGCTCCCATCCGCGATCGGCTGCATGGCTCAGCTCAGCACGAGTCCTGTGCGGGTACCCAAAGGAGAAAGGGGTATTTTATTTTAGGCTAAGCTTCCTCATAAAGAGCTAAGCAAAACTGAAAAACGTCCCTCCATGGCAAATTCTCTAGCTGTTTCTCTGTTTTGTGTTTTCCCCCGCATCAGGACAAAAGAAATGTGTGTTTTTCTTTCTACAGAATGGATGAGGGAGCGACAAAGAAATTCAATTTGGAAAGGTCAAAACACAACAGATGTCAAATGCTCTTTTTGACATTTTCAGCTGAAGAGAAATGTTTTGACATGCCTGAAATCAAAACCTTTCCATTTGGTTTGCTGAAAGGTTTTGTTTTGAGTCATGTCAACATTCAACTTTGTTTTCTCACAGCAGCACGTGGTCTTATGGGAACTGTAGTTAAACCAGAAATACTCAAATTTTCCCCACTCTCCTCGACCAGATTTCCTGCTCATAATAATTACATGCTAATTACAAGGTAATATAATGTCCACATCACACCACATTGCCTGGCTGGTGGGAAATCTGCACAGTTCCTTAGTGGAAGCACAATCCTTTGAGGACATTATTTTATCGCTGAAAATGGGACTAAAACTACCCCTGCCATCAGGCCATACACCAGCAGGAAAATGCAGTTTAATACTTTATTAAGCTGTTTCCAAAAAATCCACATTCTGAGCAGTCTGAAAGAAAAATATCAGTGTTTCACAAAACTTCCAAAATGTTTCCTTAAAAATTTCTACGTATATAGAAAAGGTTTTTTTGACTGGAAAGGTCTTGTTCTTTGTAATTAGAAATGGTGGGTTCCATCCTGGTGAGCCACAGCCCTCACAAATGGCATGTGGAATAAAGCTGAGTCTCTACAGGAGAAAAAGCATCTAACCAGTGACAGAAAACAAAGGAAAAAAGGAAAAAAACAGAAAAGTTTAACATTGCCAGCTGATGAAACACATTATTTTACTAAACAGCCCTCCTACACACAAAAATTAAAAAAAACACCATAAAACACTACAGAGATGACCCCAGTCTGAATGACAATAATTATAATGTACATTTGTGTGGTGTCAGTCATCCCCCCAAAATCCCAGGTGCTTCATACACTGTAAATAAAGAGATCCTTCAGCAGTTATTGGGGTGGAAGGCAAAAGTCACTCTGCATCAGCAATGATGCTCCATGGATATTTTGGGATGGATTTTGCAGGTGAGAGAATAGGGAGGAATTCTATTTGCAAGTACAATTACTACCAGAGCTCTCAAGCAGCAGGGACATTATCCAGGGATAAAACCCTTTAGTTAGAGTCTAGGGACCCTAACTAGGGTCTAGGGTTAGACTCCCAGCTTTGACACTGACCTACCTTGGAAACCTACCCCAGAAACATCCTCTGAGTTGCCACGTGACCTCAAGGACACCTGAACTCCTGAGGTACCTCAATCTGTGATTTTAATGTTTCTGCACTTAATTCTGTGTCTTTTCGCATGTCTGGACTTCCCAGGCAGGGTAATACCCAAAGGATAAAGAAGCCTGATAGGGATCAGTGAACAGGTATTCCCCATTTGGCACATAGACCCCATTAGCAGGATTCAGAGGCCCATAAAATGCCCTTTGATTTTCAAACACCACTTGGAGGTAGAGTTCCTATCCAAGAAACAGGAGACTGATTCTCCTTGCAAAGTGGAGTGATCCAAAACCCCATTTCCCCCCACCTCTCCTAGGGATGTTTATTCCCTGCATTAAGATCTTCTGAGTGGAAGATGGTACCCATTCCTCCTGCATAGAAAGGTCAGGTCCTCTTGACCTCAAGGTCAAAAAGAAAATTAGTTAGAGGGACCAGTACTCTAGAGGTAAGAGTCCTTTCTTAGGAGGTAGTTCTGGTCTCTGGCTTGATTCATGTGCTATTTTTTTCCATTTTTTCCCAGCAAATGGATAATATAAAATAGTTATGATCAAGATCTTAGGTCCCAGCTGTTGTGGTTTGGGCCGGACTGGCCACTGAAAGGAACGACAGATGCTCTCTCCAACCTCTCCCTCCCTTCAGGGAGGGAAGGATGAGAAAGAAAGAGACTCATGAGTTTAAAAGAAAAAAAACTACTTTAATGAAATATTAATAACAAAATAATAAAAAGAAAATATAATAATAACAAAAAAGATAATAATGAAATATATAGAAGAGATACAAAACCGTATCAAGCTCCCAGGATGACAATCACATCACCAGCAGGCACTGGGGAAGTCCCAGACTGGACTCAGTGACAGATGGGAACTGGATTCCAGATCTGGATTCAGGATCAGGATCAAAGGCAGATGAACAGACAGAGTCCTCCTTAGACACCGGCCATTGAAGAAAGAGGCTGACCCTTTGATCCCTCAGCTTTTATACTGAGCAGGAGGCAGATGGGATGGAATACCCTGTTGGGCACGTTTGGGTCACCTGTCCTGTCCGCTCCTCCCCGCAGGGGTGACCCCTCTACGCTTTTCCGCTTCTGACCCTCCAACCGGGCAAGTAACAAATTTGGCTGCCCTTGGGTGTGACAGCAATAAGGATAAGCAAGAGCCTCTCTGCATCCCGTCCCTTGGCATCAACTATAAACATCAGGTCTTATCACTCTGGAAGCGGACAGTGTCTGTAAAATATGCTGTTAATTTCAGAGAGTTCAGTTAGTTAGAAGAGGCTTAACTGAAAATTAAAATTACTGAACAGAAAGTTGGTTTGGTTTTACCACAAACCAGGACATTCCATTTCTTATTTCATACCATTTGCGTCGTGCTCCGATCACTACTACTTTTTATCTTCAAGTACAGACACACCCAAGTGCTTCTGGACCCAGCATGAGAGAGATGCTGCCTCCCCGGAACTCAAGCAGGGCAAACGGTAAACTGGCAGTTGAAGACAGAGGGTGAGGTCCCATGGACAGCTGAGCTAACCTTGCTGCCAACAGGGGAATCTTGCTTTGGGAAAGCTCCCCCCTCATCATCTCTGCTCTTCTCACCTTTCCTGCCCTTTCCAAAAACTCTGTGCTGTTAAACTAGCTCAATCCACCCGTAAAGCCATCAAAATAAGAGGCTGCATTAGCTAATGTGAGACATAGAGGGAATATAAAATCATGTCCAAAATAGGGCTGCTGAACAAGGAGAAAACAGTCATCTCTGATTGGGTTGGTGCTCTCCAAAGGGCAGGTGAATATTTAACAAGGGGGACCACAGATAAAATAAGCAGAAAGAGAAAAGAAATGTATAAAAGCTATGGAAAAGACAAGGCATTGGACATGTATGGAGTTTATTTATAGATTAATTAATGGTATATGTAGAATAAAGAGCTAACAGTAACAAAAGAGGACAGTTGAGTGAGTATGTGATGGTGTGAGCACACACACCTTCTAAGGTTCAGCTACTACTTTATCATAGAATCCTTTCAGTCAGTAATTTTCTGTGTTGTTGTGATCCTATAAATTACTCCTTTCTTGGAAAGAGAAGGACTGGAGTGAGGCAGACAAGAGATGACACCCGCTGAAAAGATAAATACAAATATATTCCCTTTTTCTTGCAGCTTTTATTTCATTTTAATAAGCAGAGGAATAAGATGCTGCAAAATTGTCTGCAATTACGTGGCTATTAAGGTGCGTCTTCCACGAGTGAGCAGGACAGTCGTTGAGTCTCACGAGTCTCATCTAGTCTCGCTAATACACTGTGTTGTCTGGATCCTGACGCGGCCAGGAAAACCTTGTTGGATATGTCAGTTACTGGGTATTAGGGATTCCACACTGAACTGTGTTGCCAACGGTGTAAAATCAAGGAATTTTCACTGAAACTACAGTAACTATGGTGGTTTGGGCTAAATTTGGAGCCGGCTTATCAAAGCTACTTTTTCTCATTGTGCAACCTATGAGCTAGATTGATTGAATGGCATTTTTTTTTTAAAGGTTTTTATATTAGGTGCATTATAGTGTGCTCTCAGATTCCCATATTCACTCAGCACAATGTTAGTAATGTTACTAACATTAATTTTGCTTTCACATGGACTAGATGCTTTTATACACCAAATACCAGTATTTTGTGTAGGCAAACACCACTTTTCCTCCTTATCTTTCATTCTGTGGAGTTTTGTATGCCGACCAGTATACTTGTGTGTACTTACAAGAATAATACTACCATTATAGCAGGAACTGCCTGGTCCAAATTTGTCAATCAGATCCTGCCAACTTAGCCATCATTTCCATGTCTCCAATTTGACAGTCAACTGTCGATTACTGATTTGGGGTGCCTTGACTTTCAGATGACTCGAATCTCTCATGTGCACTGAAAAACTGATTACAGCATAAGGGGTAAGAAGATATATATCTGAAAGCTAGCAACACTAAGGATAATGTAGGAGAGAGGAAAGGAAAGAGAAATATATCCCATATATCACAGAGAAATATATCTCATCTATCACAGAAACCTTCCTACTGGCTACATGTCTCTAATTTCATGATAATGGATGAAGTCCAGACAAAAACGCAAATGTCCTCATGCTGCTGCTTGCTCTGTATTTCCAGCACTAGTATTTCTTCCAAAACCTGGAAATTTGTGCAAAAATATCATACTGACTTTTGGGGGAACTGGGTGACCTTCTTGATTATTGGGCTAACTCAAGGGATTGCTGAAGCTAGGAGCAGCTTTTTTCCTCAAGTCTGGGAAGGCTGGTTTTCTCCCTGTGACAACTCTTTCCGAGCAGTTCTGCGCAGCAGTTGGAGCTGTCATCTTGTCGTGCAGAAGGGCTGCAAGTACGAACCGGTGCAGAACAGCACAAGGCATCTGCTGGCAAAGTAGGGGCTTTACGAGTGCCTTAAGCACAGGTGAGGTAAAGTCATTTTATTCTTTCAGAGCCTTGGCTGTAACCGTTTCAAGTGGACTGTTTCTTTTCCGAAACACGAAACCAATTTCCTTCCACTGCCTTTTAGGATGATTCAGCCTTTCTTCAACCTATTTGTTCTGTTAGTTACTAAAAGCTGTTAACTTTCAGCTGTTGTGCTTGGAGTTTTTGTTTTGTTTTGGTTTGATACAGAAATTCATCTCCTCTTGATGTTTTTGCTCGTTTTCAAAAGCTCATTAAAAATAACTAGGAACAAAATGGATGGAAAATTGAACTGTTGATGAATCATCCTTTTCTTTGTCAATCTGAGAAGACTGAACCAAACTAAACCTCTTAAATTCATAAGTAAAGAGCAGATGCTCCTTACTGGGACATTCCTGCAACATATTATTGTCTGGGAGCTGATCATGTTTGTTGATAACAACGTAGGAAGAGATCAAGCAATGCAGACATTCCTGGCCCCTGTTGTGAAAATGGGGGTGATATTATTGCCAGGATGCTTTAAATGATCCCGGGTAGATCCACACCTTGGCAATCACAGACTTATAGAGTAGTTTGGGATGGAAGGAACCTTTA
>VYXH01003098.1:0-37547 GCA_013397275.1 Burhinus bistriatus
CTGGTGAGACCACAACTGGAATGTAACATTTTATATATACATTTTTAGTGGAACCTGAATTTGCAGCTTAGGTGATCGATTACCTGAGCCTGGAAACTGAAGCTCTGAAATACCAAAATACATCTAAAAAAATCACAATGGCTAACAATGCCTACTGTGAGACTGACACCTCTTATGTGAGAAGTTTCTCTAAGCCCAGTATATAGAGGGGAATGGTGCCACTAAATGAAGAACAATCATTCACTGACACATCTGTTCATCGTACCATTATTTCACTTGTTCCATGTATGAGCCTGCGACAACCCACACATACATTCTGCAAGGGCTAGTATGATAGGGGTATATACGGCTAATTCAGAAGCTCTCTCAGTCCATTTCACAGCTTAGTCAGTGCCCACACAGGCAAGGTATTTTCCTTGCAGCTGATCACCCAGTATGCTGATCTGTTCTAATTCTGAATTTGTGTCTGTTGGAAATATTGCAAGTCTTGAGGGAGGAATATGAGAAGATCTGAATTTTCACTTCCAATTGGTCAGTCTACACAGGACTCCGAGCAAGAACTGTCAGTAGTCATAATTATTTAGAGATCACTTGGACCCTGCTGAACTAGCTATTCTACAAATGCCTGACAGAAGGGTGACATCTTAACAAAATGTCAGTAAATATAAAATAAGGGACTTAAGAAGTCTATAAGCATACAGAGGAGACGCATGTAATTTACAGTACCAACAATCAAAAGCTTTCTGTCTGCTGTCTCTAAAACCTGAAGGTTAAAGATCAGGCTGAACATAGGTGACCCATGGGGCCTGCCTACTGAAGATTTACTTGTTCCTGTGGGCAATGAAACACAGGAGGGTGAGGCGCCGCCGGCACAGCTGACTGCCTCTGAATAACCTCCTTCCAGCCATGAAGTACTATTTACAACTGGGGGCAGTTTTCAGTACAGAGCAAGAGCAAAAATTCAACTTACACCTTCTGGAACCATGCTGAGGCATGATTCATGGTGCCTTTTAGACAACTTCCACATTGCTTAAGTTTATCTCATGAGTCAGCAAGAAAACTAGCACTAGTGTCTTCCTTTTCCTGTTCCATCAAGATACCCCCCTTGTCAAACTCACCTGGTGTTTGCTCTGGTGTTCCTCCAAGTGCTGGAGCAGACTGCTCATGTCTGGTCAAGCTCACAGCTTAAAATAAAATAATAGAAAAAATAATAAAAAAAAAACCAACAACAAGAGCAACTCTGTTTAAAAAGGCAGTGCTGACATCTTCGACTTCAGCATATATTCGGTGCTAGCATATTTATGTTCATTTACTCATGCACTGTTGTCAGGCAGTGAGTGTAACCGTTTGAAACATGTCACTTCTGTGCCCTACAGACTTTCTGCACCATGTTCTACACCTCTAGTTTTCTCAATTGTTCAGTTTTGCTGGTACAGGAGTCACCACACAGGAGTCCCTATGCAGGATCAGAAACTGGTCAAGAAGGATTACCTAAGAGTCCCAAAATATGGTGGTGGTTGTTTTGGAGAAAATAAATTACCTTTTATCTTAATAGTTCACCAGCACCCAGGTTTGAACATTTTCTCAGTTCCTATTACATGGGTAGGAGCAATGTGAGAGGTCCAATTTGAATATAAAGACTAATCTGTGCTTCTAAAATTCTCTAAATGAGAATGGGTAAGCTTTATTTCTGCTTGGAAAGATATCCGTACAGCGCTCCATACAGGCCTATGGATTTCCAGCACCTAGGTCCTCCTATACAAGCTGGCAGGAAGGATATGTTGCATGGGCATTGTTTTCCTAACAAAGGAATTCTGAAGATATCCAAAAGTTCATTTGAGACATTAACAGTTGTTTTTAAGATGTCTAGCATATGCTGCATACACTGATCAATAATTGCAATTAATAAATAAATTAGTAACAGAGGAATTTTTCTGTAAACATTGTTATCTATTTTAGGTAAATCTACTGTGTATTAGCCACAAATAACAATTAAGATCTATCCACAAACTAGCCTTGGAGCATTTTGTTCTGGCATTTTAAACAAACACAGCATAGACATAATGTTTGTCTATGTTCCTTGTCAAACTCGCTAACTTGTCATTATCTGAATAATGCCCAAATCAGTCAGAAACCTAAATTTGCTGTCCCAATTGGATAAATATTGACAATTCCGATGTGTACCCAGCAACAGGATACGACCCTAAGGGAGAAGATACAGACGTGCCACAAAAATATAAATAAATACTCAACGAATTTTGGTGGTTAAGGTTTCTGGAAGGGAGAGCGCTCTCTTTGACTCCACTGGTCCCTTCACACTGTCCCTCAGGGAACGCACACTCTTCTGACGATTACGTGCGAAACGAGCCCTCTTGATCTTCCACATTGCTGCATCACTGAGGTTGGCGACATTTGTCCGGACAGCAGTGATAGCTTTGCAAATGCAATTGACCAAGTTAGGATTCATTCCACAGCATGGTGAGGCCCTAACACTGCCAAGTGCCGAATGCAACTGGGCCCCAGGTCCCACTCAAGTCAAGACAGCTTCATGTGGGCTCAAGGGGTCCATCTGCAAGGTACTCATTTGCATGCTCTCATTCTGAAATCCGTAAAACCCCAAATGGCATAACTGTGTTTAAAAAATTATGCTGTACTTCTTTCTTTAGAGATTGGATAAAAACAGGTTCTTGAAACCAAAACCTGAATTTCAGGCTAAGGGAATATGAAGTGCCCTCTTTTTAAAATGGCAGAAATCTCACAAGTATGGACCACATTTAGTGCATTCATACCCAAATGTGGCCTCTAATTTTGCCTCACTGACCTCCTGTCCTGCCTACACCTATCATCCTGGATTTGAACAGCGCCTCCAAAAATCTGTGAGTGTGATTATGCGTTTACAGCGGTGTTACCAGCAGTATCTCTGCATGTCTTAATGGGGTCACCAATACTTCTCTATACTCCTGTCTGTAGTGCATTCAAACCCTTTAAGTATAATTATCTGAGTGACTAAAGCCACTGAGCCCATCCTTTGCACCACTGATGTCTTTGAAAAGGCAAAGAGAAAGGTTAAAAAGAAATTTGAAAAATATCTTTTGCATATTTTAAATTTTAAATCACTCTCAAATATTCCTATTTAAAGATATGACCCTACATTTGCAGCCAGAGGTGCTAGATCCTAGTGCTGAGATTCTCTCCTCAGGCCACAGCAGGAGTTCCCAGCTTTGGGTCAGGCTACTCACACGCGGAGAAGAAAGTATGTTTGCAGTTCCACCCATCTCCTGTATTGGTGCAGCAGCAGCACCTGGATTTTTTTAGGCACTGGGCTCCATGCAAGTGCAGGAGGCATTAGGCTGCTGAGGGAGCACACACTGGCCAAACAGCTGTGCCCACCTCCTCCAAGCAAAGCAGACGGAAATAGATCTGCCTCATGGGCCACCACTTGGGTAAGGAAGATTTCAATTACTCAGCATGTTAAACAATCATGCACAAATTATTTTTAGACCCCCCCCTAGTTAATGGAAGGAGACATGGTATCTCATCAAGAAACCAAGTATGAACAGGCCAAACACTTACAAACATTTGTCACTGCAGGAATAGTTAACTGAGCACCAGCTCTAAGAGTCCGTGTGCTGTGGCCCATGCATCTGTTTGTTTTTCAAGGGTCATACAGCTCCTAGGGCTGCCTTTGTACAGACCACTACAGAATAGGGTCAGGCATGACCTAGGCCTTTGAGAATAGCAATGCAGATAGCATAAGAACATGTACAAAAGAACAAGCGGGTTAATGCAGGTTGCAGCTGATTACAGAACCAGACCACATTTCAACCAAGGCTGACAATCACATCCTAGTGAGAGTAAAACACGACGCCCAAAGGTGCGACAGAATATAGCCTAACCTGTATTCGGGCAGTCAAAAAATGCTCAAATCATTCTCTTTTGGCCTGAAAGATTACTTAATTTCAGAGAATTTATGTAGATGAGACCTTCATCTCTCTCAGACCCTTGCAGGCAGCTGAAATTCCAGAAGTTGATAAAAGGTGATTAGATTGATTTGGACTCTGCTTACTTGTTGGGAAAGGGAATTCTTTGTTGCAGTCCAGATGAAGCTGTGCTTCCAGAGACAAGGTCTCAAAGCGATTCACAAAGAATTCCCAGCTCAAAGCTGGAATATCCGCTTTTAGAAAATGCAGTAGCAAAAGCTTACTAAGAATGGTGGGCCTGTCCTTGACAACGGTGTCAAACTGGAAATCAAGGCAGAGGCAGAGACCCTAGAGAGGAAAAAAAAAAAAACAATCCAGAACTGAGATGCAAAAACTTTAAGCATTTTTTTAAAGCAAAGGGAGGACAAAGCTCACAACTTCTCTTGTTAATTAGTACAGGATAAAGATGTAGCTCTGTTTTCCTACCAAGTCCTTTAAATCAGGACTAATGCTACTGATATCAATGGAAAACTAAGGTAAGGAAGGAAATAAATGAACACCACAGAATCATAGAATGGTTTACGTTGGAAGGGACCTTAAAGGTCATCTAGTTCCAACCCCCCTGCCATGGGCAAGGACACCTCCCACTAGACCAGGTTGCTCAAAGCCTCATCCAACCTGGCCTTGAACACTTCCAGGGGTGGGGTATCCACAGCTTCCCTGGGAAACCTGTTCCAGTGCCTGACCACCCTCATACTGAAAAATTTCTTCCTGATATCTAATCTAAATCTGCCCTCTTAGAATGTAGCATGCGCTAAGATTTTAAGCAATACAAAGGTATAGGTAAAGTTTTATCCTACTGCGCGTTTGGTATACAATATCAGAGTATTCTCTTCACACACTCCTGCCTGAGAAAAAGCTTATATTTAGGCAACTGAATCAAGCTCTTAATTACAAAAAGAATGAATCACCAAGCCCAAAATAGAGGAAAAAAGATTATGTGGTCAAGTTTATCAATCAGAAGCACTCTGCCTCAAAATGCTTCTGTATTTTATTTGCACTACAGTTTTGGCTGTAGCATCAAGACTTATGTTTGAGAAGAAAATCCACACATTAAATATGAAAGTGCAGTATACTGGTAACAGTCTCAGTGAACTCAGTGAATTCAAGTTCTCTGGAAACTATTTTGAAAAGGCACTATATGGAATACAATTAGCAAGTATTAACAGCTTTTTATAGGCAGTAACACTGAACTTTTTAAAATACATATTCATTCTATTCTCCAGAGTACTAGAACTGAATTCTGTACTATGAGATTCTTTTAAATTTTTTTTATCTTGCTTGTATACATAGGCTCTGATCCACTTTCATATCTGCTTAGTTTTATTAATGAGAATTCTGATCGGCAGGATCTCTCCAATGCTTAAAATTACATGCCTAAGTAAATCTTGAAAAGATCAAGACCATGTTTAGTTTTGCTTGAATATATTTTCTCACTGTCAGCTCAGCAGGGTGTCGTAAGACTTATAAATTTCTTTTTTTTAATTGAAAAATGTCCATAAATTTTAAAATTAAAAAAAAAAACATTTACAGCTTTCTACAACAGCAGTTCAAATGCCATAGTAATCCTTTGCAATTATCAAAATTGGGGCTAAGGCAGTATCATTTCCCCTGGCTGTTTTGTGCATGTCAATTACCAAGACCATAAAGCTTGCCTAAAGAGGTGTTAGCTGTGACCGTGATGCTGTATACCTGCAATACTGTGAACTTTGGGTGAAAACCCAGATTCCTGTTTGAATGTATTTTTTCCCATATAATGAACCTACCTGTAAAGCTGGCCTCTTTATGGTGTCAAGTAATAGCCCAGCTCTTGTAGCTACTGCTGGGTTGACATCTTCCACAGCAGTCAGGAAACAGCAGAATGCATGAGCCAAAGAGTACTTCAGTAGGTGGTTTTTTGTCACAGAGTGAATATCCAAAAATCTGCACAACACAGCCACCTTTTCCACTGTAGCAGCCATGCCCCCAGACAAAGAAAATATGCAAATTAATTTAGGCAGTAGCTTCTTTATGTCATGATTAATATACCACTCCTAGCAATATGCATATCTGAGAAAGTAACAAAAAATAGCTAGCAAGTGTTGTCATTTTGATTTTACTTTGATTATCCAAAATGTCGCATATTCTCCTCTAGTTTACTGCATTGTTGTGCCATAGTTCTGTGCCAGACTATCTCCAAAACTCCCCAGAGCAGCAGAAAGATAATCATCTAGTATAGGTCTCCCCAGTTACAGCAGAGAAAGCTCTACCTCTTCAGTGAAGCAACAAAGAGCAAACAGTGTACATTTCTCTGGCCTACCTGCTTCAAATCTCATCTTCCAATCTTTGCTGTTGAAATTGCTGTTTATGATTGTCCAGAAAATGTCAGCTCCGTGGGGAAGCGAAAGTGCATGAAGAAGAAGTGGGACTGCCAGGGAAGAAAGCTGGGAGAACTCAGACTTCACAACTCCCCATAAGCTGGAAAGACCAAAAAAAGCAAGCCTGCTTATAAAAACACTCCCTTGACATCCTTCCTTCTAAATGTCTGCACTGTATTTTTGGTGGGAGTGCACTTTTCATGAAAATCTCTATGAGCCATCCTGGGCATTTAATGTGAATACAAGAGAGTTGCAAGTAGGAGAACAGAGCTACTTGCAAATCTTAAACTACCACAGTTTTTCTTGAAAATTCAGGTTCAAATATTCCTTACATTGAAACACTTCAGATTTGACAATATTTTGCCTAATTCAAGGCACAACTGCCATGGAACATAATCTATGCTATGAATTAGCAGTTTCAGCACAACCATCTTCAGTGCATAAGCCACATGAACTGTCTTGGCATCCTGAATCATGTGCATCCATAAATGACTAAGATGTCGGGTGCTCACAATTTCCTGGTATTTAGATTCAGGACAGATTCTCTAGTCTGCTAAAATTCTACGGTCTCGGGAGATGCTCGATGAAATTGATACTGAGCAGCTGTAAGCACTGATGACCACACTATTTCAGAACATTATATGCTGATGTTTATTCAGTGAGCTTTCTGCAATAGTCACTTTCTCCAAAGAGAATCTTAAAATGCACAGATTTCAATCCAATTCACTCTGATACTAAATGAAAAAACTTCCTTTACCTCTTAAAAAAAAAAGTGCAGTACTGCACTGCACTTTCCTCTCAGCTTTAACGCTAAAGCCCTATAAACTGAGTGCCTGCCTCTACATCATCCTTTATTTTATTCTGTAGATCCAGGAAAGATACCTCAGTTTCAGACAATGCTATTATTCACTATGAGAAGCTCTCTAACTCACTGCAAAACAAGTGGTGCATGACACAGTAGCCATGATGGACACAATGCAGGGTACCTTGGTTTCATTTGCAATTTCTTAATTAGCCTGTCAGATGTGCCCTTATAGAGTTACTTAACCTTTCCACACTTCCCTACCACCCTTTCTTAGTTTCCCATACTAATCCTGCAAATTCTTTGACGCCAACAACAAATGTATAGTCGGAAAACCGATGAAGTATGATGACGAAATGTGCAATAAAAACATACCTTGCAATCAGCATGTGATCTTGAATATAGGCAAGAAATTGTGGATGGTCCTTTCTTGCTGTATACAGGCATTCCCCATGAAGACACAGGATCTTCAGACAGTTCAGCATGTTAAAAAGGATGTCTGGTTCTTCAAACTTTGACATTTCCTGTGTAAGCAGATGTACTACTCTCAACACAACAACACCACTTAACAAAAAATTCCAACTAAACAAACAAGTAATCAATGTTACCTGCAATATAGTGTATATGAGCTTCAAGGTAACTGGAAGTTGCTGGTAACAAAATTTTCTTTCTGTGTCATTCTTTATAGCTGTTAGAAAGGTAAGGTACATAAAATGTTAAAGTTCTGTCATCTGTGGATTCAAAACGAAACTAAAGAATGTCAAAGTCATGAGAGAGAAATTAATTCTAGCCATAGTAACCCTGCAGTCAGTAAAGTTGCAACAGCGTGGAATTTGGCATGTAATGTTTTTGCTACTTTATATGTTCAAAAAGCCAAGATTTCTTCTAACACTTTTTGAGACAGTCATACTTGCTATCAACATAAATACAGCCTTCCTAGTTAATTAATATGTTGAAAGAATTAAATGCATGAGAAAAAAGTGACTGTGCATTGCTGCACTTGAAAGACTGCTTCAGAATCTTGTGTTCTGTATGAGTAGAAGCATTTCACTTAAAGCCTTACTGAAATACTCAACGTTCTCACCCTCCACCTACCTGCATTTTCTGTGGTCTCTGTGTGATTTCCTGGGTTTTCTCCATGTTTTGGTGCCAATTTGTCCTCCTCTTCTCCTTCAGTTCCTATAATAAACTCGGGTCTAGTATACAGAAGACTATCCTCAAGGTTATCTGTGGGCTCCTTTAAGAACATAATAAGTTAAATTCATTTCTTGATGTTATCTAAATACATGAGGCCATACCCTGCTGTTTAAGTTACATTTGGTGTGATAAGCTGAGCTCAAATGAGGCAGACACTGTCTAGTTCCGTGTACAGTTCTGCATTCAAATCACCTGCATATCTAAAATTCTGCATCAGCAAATGCGTATAGACAAGACGACTATGTTTCAAACATGGATTTAAATGATACCACTTAACAGAAACTGTATATACATATTGGAGCTGAGGTGGATCCAATCACAAGGCTGTGGTTTCACCAAACTTCTCATCCTTGCCTCTGAGGGGTAACAAACAGGAGCAGGGTGAATTTCCTACACTACTGTAGAGTTACAGGCTTAGAGGCACAAGCTACATCAATCACTTCTACATTGAGAAAAGGACCAGGCTGGAGTTACTTCTGCGTGTGGCCAGGGGCTCAGGATGACAGGTTGCCATTGTGAGCTTTATGTTATAAATTACAAGGTGGATCCTAGAAATGTTACAAAGCCCCAGCACCCAAAAGACTTCACCACTTGCTACTTTTCAGTTGAGGTGAGAATTTGAACTGAAAGGGCATGGTATTATTTTTCTAGCACAAATTACAAAATACCACATGCATAATACCTACTATTAGCATACACATCCAAATGGAATTCTGAAACTTTAACATATCAAAAGGCATCACTATGCCTACCACCAAAAAACATTACTAATAAATATCCTGCCACTACCATGCCACAGCAAATGAGCACTCAGAATAAGGAGAACGATGCTGTCTTCTGAACTATCAGATGGAACAGTTACGTATAATGGACATATAGCTTAAAATAAATTCATCACACCACGGGTAATGCTTCAAATTTTCTGCAAATCTACAGAGGACTTCAATGATGATTAGCAGCTCCAATGAGAGTACATATCTGTGCCTGATAAAATTGGACACAACCTGAAGTATATTCTGTTTTTCAACAGTGCTCAGCATTTGCAACAATCGAGCACCAACTAAGACTTGCTCACTTGACAACTGATTCACTCAAAATCATTAATCATTTCAAAATATCCACTCTCAGCCTTTAAAAGATGACAAAAAGCACTAAGTATTAACATTTCACATTTTATTTAAGACACAGTATCACAGGAGTGTCCTTCCAAATTGAAATAGCACTTCAATGTTGATGGGGGAAGAGTTCATACTGGATGAATATTGTCTTCTTCCCTGGGTTCTTTGAATCAATTCAAACGTAGGAAATTTTACAATTCAATGGCATTTTGCTTTAACATCCCAAATCCTCCATGCCAAAGGTCAGTGCAGCTCTGCTGCCTTGTGCACAATGTAATGAGAACAAAGAAGAGGAGTTTCAGTGCACCAATAATACAGGCCCTTTCTTGCTCTACTTACCACAAGCCTGATTTCTTCTTTTGGAGCAAGCTGTTCCAGCAGCTCAAAACCCAGCTGGTAACACAGAATGCTGGACTGACACAGACCACATTCAACTGCTTTTTCATCTTTCTGACAGGTGTGAGAACCACCCCAGGGTGCCTGGAACACATTGTTTATGATGGATATTATATCTTTTGAAATGCTGTTCTCTAAGCCCAAAGTGACACCATCATCCTGGAGTTCCATCTGAAAGAGAGTGAAAAGAATAAGGATTTTAAAAGCTAGAGCACTAACTACTCTGCCTATTCCGACATTTCTGACAGTGTTACATTACAGTACTGGGAACAGTTTGAGATAAACTGGAACTCATAATTTTGAATTGCCACTGGTGTTGAGACCCAAGCTCAAGCAGCTAGAGTAAGATTTTGAAGGTAAATAGACAATTTCAAGCATAGGATCCATAATTTTACTTGGAGACAGCCCAAACACTTGGCCTTGGATTCACAAAGTACAAATTTAGCTATCCAGGAATGAGGCACCTAATCTAAGCCTATCAACAAGCCTCTGCTTCTAGTCTATAGAAACAAATGTATCTCCAAGAAGTTCCTTTTACTCTTAGGAGCTATCTAACATGAATGTGGAGGTATCTAAACTTCTCTTCATTGACCATGAACCTATAACTCCTATATGGGTAAAGGCAGATGACAGCTGTAGAGAGATTTAAATGTCTTCTACTTCATGCCAGTCACTCAGCAGAAAGGGACTCACTACAGGATTAAACAAGAGCCAGAAGTGACTACAGAACTTCAGTGTCCCCTCAACGTGGGTGTTTTTTTTCTGCAAGTACCTGCTTCAAGATGAGATCAAACATCAGAATGAAGCAATTAAGATTCATTTCATCATCTTCACAGTCAAAATCAATTGTCTTCCCACTGGGGTGTCCAAAGTTCTTGAAAGGGCTGTGAAAAGGACTACGTATTGGACTCCGATATGGGCTCTGGAAGGGACTTGGGAAAGGACTCAGCGTGTTATGCTGAACTCTGCGCCCAGGGTCAGAAGCAACGCTTACCTGAAGACATAAAGAATCAACATGTCCAAATGACTGTTAAGCATATAAGCAATCTCATTCTATACGAAATTGCAGAAAATGGCAAGAACTTTGACAGCCTTTCTATTCCCTTCTGTAGCTTTTTTTGCAAAATCTACATGTCCCTTAATGTCATTAAATGATAAAATATGATAGAAGTACAGGAATCATATCCTGCACGTTCTCTTAAGCTAAGTGGCCAGCATCCATTAACTTATTTCTACTAAGAAGGAATTCTAACATCATAAACCAAACAGAAAATTGGTGCAGGCAGTAAAGTGGCCATCAGGTTACAATGATCTGCTCCATGATCCAGGGACATGAACTTCAATAGTGGGAGGCTAATAAAGGAGGCTATCTCAAGAGAACAGTGTAACTGAGGCTACACCAAGGATACAGGTAATGAAGTAGACACAACACTAACAAGATTTGCATGTCTGCATTGATTTATGTCCACATCACAGTAGGCCACCTAGAACACCCTGATAACCTTTAAGTGTTGCAGGGAGATACAGTTAGATGACACATGAGGTCTATTTTTAGGCCAGCTACGGTCTGAAAGACTAGCCAGTAAGTTGGTCTGGTTTTTCTGCTTAGTTTAACAGTGGTCATGGGCTAGCTGTGGGAGTGCTCTCTGCTGAGCTACATCAGAAGACAAGCACACCACATGTAAGAAACCATCAACTGCCTAGATGCTGTAGTTCCGTAAATCTAAGTATCTGGCCTTTCAAGCACTCTTGTTCCTACTGTCCTTTGAAGCACTTCATCCAAGACTACTGGGAAGGTAGTGAGGGCAGCGAGGGTAGTGTGAGGTTAGTGTGGGTAGTGAGGCACTGGAACAGGTTGCCAAGGGAAGCTGTGGAGGCTCCATCCCTGGAAGAGTTCAAGGCCAGGTTGGATGAGGATTTGAGCAATCTGGTCTAGCAGGGGGCGTCCTTGCCCATGGCAAGGGGGTTGGAACTAGATGATCTTTAAGGTCCCTTTCAATGTAAACCATTCTATGATTCTATGAAGTTAGTCACATTAGCCCAAGTATGTGTAGTGCCTGCAGATTTGTACGTTTTCCTCCAGACCGTAAGTCTTTGACTGACAACTTTTGATCAGTTTTTGCATCTCTTGGATGGGGAAAAAATGCAGGGAAATAGAAATGAATTCTGTTCTGTCACCCTCCCAAAACATAGCTAGGCCCACCAAATTTATGCTAGAATACAAAAGCTCACTCTGGGTGACCAGTTGTCCGTAATAACTTGTTGTTGACAGTTACTAATAGAAAGTGCAGAGAATGAAAGTTGTTGGAAAAGATACCAAGAACACTCCAAACATATCCCAAACAAACCAGTTCAATAAGGAAAAACTGAACAGTTTTTCTGCAGTTCCTGTCTGCATTATCCTCACATTGACCACGTGATAGAGTGGTATTAATCGAAGAAGTCGTGCCAATTTCCTTCCATTCTCAAATTTTATAGTGTTCCCAATCAAATGCTGCCGTATTGAAAAATGACTTTAATTCTTCACATGCATCCTACTAGGAAGACTGTTCTAAGCAAAAAAATAAGCAAGACATATAACAGTTACCCTCCGAGCTGCAAGATTTCCTGCCAGTTCACCAACTCTTGATTTTCTTTGATTTGCTAACTCTTTTACAGAATTAACTCCATCAGAAAACATGCTGATTAGTAACTGAAGAGGAACAACAATGTCTAGTTCAGATAATACCTGAGGAAAGATAATAAATAAAAAAGCATGAGTTTCAAGTTTGATCAAAAATGCCAGCCACTTTATAAGCATCTTTATCATATGATCCTTAGTTCAGCAAGTTCCGTGCATTTAATTTTGGGATTCAATGAGGTGAGCTGTGACCTTAGATTTCTGTTAGAATCAAGGCAAAAGAGAACTGGCAAAAAAAAAAAAAAAAAAAAAAGGTATTTTCAAAATATTTGTTAGCATCTGCTTGGTGTGCCTTGAGATCAGTTTTGTACACACACAGGGATGTGAGGTTGTTCCACAAAAGTATTTCTGTAAACCAAAAGTATTACCAATACATGGATGAATAACTAACTATTTACTATATTATTACTTAAAACTGAATCCCTGTATTTATTCTAGGAATCCAGTCAGAATGGTTCCCTACAGGTGTCAACAGAGTGACAGGATGATTATCTGCAAAACACTGAGGGAAACATTAATCATCTATTTTGTCACCAACACTCAGACAAATATGAGCTCAGTCGTACCTGTCATTAACTGTTATTAGGTCAAGAAAAATCTAAAAAAAAAAAATCATACTTTATTTGAAAACTTCTACAGTCATCAGGTAAATTGGTCTTTGCAGAGGCTTAACCAAAATAACTCTCAGCAGAAAAGAAACGATAATGAAGAATACAGGTATTATTCTGAGGTGCTGTGGAAAATTTTATACCCTTTTGAATTCACTGCCCCCAGCTGACACGATTGTCCCTGCAGCTTTTGAATATGAACCCTGGGTGAATGCCAGCTTTGTGGGCAAATATAGCACAAAAGGACCAGAGCAGCAGAAAGCTTGATGGGTACAGAACTAGTCTAATCCAGATCTTCACATGCAGGAACAACTACAGCGGCTTCTGGAGTCTGGAATTAATTTTGGAATCTACAGACCGAATTCTATGGAGACTGAAAACTACTGCTGGCAAAAAGTCAGACAGATGAATGGCCCTTAAGACACAACTGACATTCAAAGGTAAAAGGAATTTCCAGGCTTCCATTATATTGCCCATGATGGGCTAGTAACATAAAGCTTCCCGGGATCCATCTACCAACCATCCTTACACTGGGGTTCAGCAAAGGGCAGAAAAGTTCCATGATCCTTGGAAAACTGGTTTCTTCCCTGCCCCGCACCCCGTTTTTTTTTTTTCTTTTCCAAAATCATAAGCTGCTTCAGCATGACTTGTCAAGAGAGGACACTTACATGCAGCCAAAGCAATGCTTGCTCTTGCACAGAGGATGGATACCCTGTGAATCGACAGCTAATGAAGCCAAACATCTCCTCCATGGAGAAAGGGAGAGGGCAAAGTTCAATGTCAAACATTTTGCTGAAAAGTAGAACAAAAATATGGCATCACTGAGTTACGAAAGCGTACACTGTGTGAGACACAACAGAAAACTGGTAGAAAGGCAATCTCACTACCAGCACTGATGATGCTTCTGTAATCTTGCTTGCATCCTCACCCTCCACGGGAGTTGAGTTCAGTTGCTGATACCACCTGTCCTGACTGCACAAGGTCATCTCATATCATGCCCAGCTTCATGTGATAGCGGTATCTTTTTCAACATCAAATGTAAAAATTGGAAAATTTCTCATCTCACCACTCCTCCACTATTCCATGTTTACACTAAAAAAGTTTTCATCAGTATAAACTTACAGTCAGTTTCAGAGCCTCTTCATCAGTTAAAAGGCAATGTGAAGGTTTATTGTCAAAGGCATACACCAGACATGAAATTATGACTCAGACAGCCACCATTCTTATTCTGGTGTTTCCTTTGTTGAACGAGGGAAGATATTAGCTAAACCAATACAAACCATCACTCTTTCAGTGCCAGCTCTACTAATCTCTACTATTTCTTATCAAGAGCAGGCCCGGAAGAGAAAGATGCTTCTTCCACCATGCTGCAGGAAACCACTGAAAACATGCCTTGCTCACAGCAAAGAAGCATCCATGTAGCTGGCTCTTGATACAGATTCGAGGATATCAGGAACAATAAAAGGAAATTTTCCCAAAGCTTCAGTGCTTTAGTTTAAATATAAGTCATAAAAAATTCAGACGCTTTTACTCACTACTGTCTGTTGCACATAGGCATTTTTATTTGTTGTCACCATCTCATTGTGCTAAAACCCTCAACAATCAGCATATGCAACGACAGAATAGTTCCTACATAAGTCTACATACCTCAACACTTCCCGGAACTCTTTCAGTTGATTATCAGGCACTTCCATCCTTATAGCTTCCAACCACTCTGGCATGATACATTCCCACACCGGCTGGTTTATCACATTGTACGGAATCAAGCAAAGGATTCGATTCAGCCCTTCTTTTAATTGGGTAACAGCACTACACGATTTGTCCCAGTATCCACCAACCTGTGGGTATTTCCAGGAATCATACTGATGAACGATACTTCTAGTCTCTGTAACTTGCCCAGCACTATAAATTTGCTCAGTGTGTTGCAGCCAAGAAATTGTGGGAGGTGATCACCAGCACCTTCCAGCCTGAATTTAGGATTCAGCCATGGGGATTGCATTGTTTTTTTATCTCTCTCAATTGACCCACAGTACACAAAAGCACTGTCCAAGATTTAGATGAAGTTTGCTCACTTCCAGGCCATGACACAGAGTAACCTCTCATTGTTTACAATTCTCAACAAGGGACAGATTTATTTGGTCAAACTTGCACCTTCAATTATTTGCTCTGGGAAACTTGTTGCAGTGCTGGGTCTTTATTTTGAAAAATTTGGTCTGTACCAGGTGTTCTTTTGTAGTTGTTTGTTTGGGTGTTTTTTGAGGGAAGGTTTTAAAGTGATGCAAGCCAAAAAAATACTAAGTAAATAAGTAACTGGGCTACAGAGATTAATTATTCTAACTGACCTTAGCTCACATCTGCTGTTCCTGACTAATGGCTCTAGAGATGCCTGCTGTTTTGGCAGCACCTACTGCTAATCTCAGCCAACAAACTATTTTTCCTCCATTCATCACAGCTAATGTCATGGCTGTTTGTCTTCATGTTCTACTGAACCCTTGCAAATCTGGCAAGTTGTTAGTCTAGTCTTAAGTATTACAGTGGGGGTAATAAAACTCAAAAAAGGGGGCTGGATTCAAAACAAGAAAAAGATACTTAACAGATTATAGCATGAGGTTCAGTCCTTCCTTTCCCCTTTAGCCTCAAAGCCCTGATCTCTTTTCTTCAGTTCTAACATTCAGTGCACCCATTCACCTCTAAATTTTGTCAACTGCCCTCCAGTCCTCCCACAGCCAGGTGTGCCTTCAGAGCAAGACACACACACATGCTGGTCAGTGCATGCCCAGCAAATCCCATATACTAGGTCATGAAAGTTCCACAGATACACACTTCATCCCTGATGATGTAATATATCACATCAAGTCTTTATGGCCCGTCCTAGCCTACCCACTTAATTTTAGGAAACAAAACCAATATGTCCCCTGGATGTTTTCAGTAAGAGGGTCACACAAAATCAAAGTCTTGCTACAAAAAGCACATCTGGTATAGTTGGCAGTGACAAATGAGGAAAAAGTCTTAAACCCCTCGCAAATACTAAGTTCCTATTTTCATGCTGATATTTCATTTTCTGTAGGGGAATATTCACATGCCTGACTGTTGCCTGTCTTCATTATCCAGGTTAAGGGGCAAGTTCTGCTTCATAATTAATGGACAGAAAGAAAGACTTTTTCTAGAAGTGACTCCAGCAATGGTCTCACTTAGGCACCCAGAAAGACCTTCCAGATAAGTCTCTTTCTCTCCACCAGGGTAAGGCGAACCATGGCAGACCAGTCTCTTAACTGAGTGACTTAAATTAGGTATCTGAAGCTACAGGGCATCAGTATGCCCAGAGTTCCTTTCAGTTACAACTGTGTGATTTCACAAACCGTAATTCACAGCCGCAGAGATGAAGTATGCAAAGAACAGAGAAACATTAGTAAAGCAGACTAGTAAAGGACAGGCTTATATCTGGGAGCAGACAAATGATACCTTTTACTAAAGACAAGCTTGGATGCTTCAGCAGCGTAACTGAAATGTGCAGCTATCAAAAATGTACAGTATCTTTCAATAACCGTAATATTCTTCCAACCTGTCTTCATATTACTGTAAATAATCCCCACTCTCTAACACAGTAAAACTAAAAATGCTATGAAGAGGAAAAAATTCTGAACTCCACTGCTCCCTCAACCAGCCAGATTTCCTTTGCCTTGAGGGTGCTGGGGGAGAAGTGTCTTTATACTTAAGACTTTCATCTCTGTGGCAAATAAAGGAACCTTCAGATAAATTATTCTTACCCTGGCAAACTCCATTGGTTTAGGAAGGAGACACATAACCATGACATCAAACCGGACATCACAAACTGTCTTCAACCACTTGGTAACAAACTGGGGTTTGAGCTTTTCAACCAGGCTACCGACTTCATCATCCATCATGTAAGCTGTAGAGTGAAACCACTGGAATACCATGCTAACCAGCCTTGCTAAACTCTCTGTGGGTGTATTCTCACTGGGGGTGCAAAGGCTCACCTGGAAGACAGAAACACAAATGAAGTTTCATTTCTAGAATTAAAGGTGGCAAACTGTTTATCTACTATATTTTGCATATTCTCAGATGATCAGTTTTAAGTAGAGATTGGCACAGGACAATTGACAAAACATTTCCAAACCAAAAAATAACAGTAAGAGGGGGAAAAAAAAAACCAACATGATTTTGCATTTTGCTAAGGATNAACAGTAAGAGGGGGAAAAAAAAACCCAAAAACCAAAAAACCAAGCACTGAATTTTTTGTTTCTTAGTTTCAACACTGAAAATATCAACAGAGAATGCTCTGACAAACTGAAACATTATGAGTTTTCATTTCAAAAGGTAATGTAATGCCTGGTAAAATATATGATACACATACACACACGTAAAAGATAAAAAGACAAACCAAATGAAGAGTTTCAAAGAGTCTGAAAGAAGATGCCTACTGAGTGTAAGTCATCTTTGCTCTGCAAAAAGATTGTGATTTTGACTTTTTGTCTTCAGTTGGGGTGGGAATGAGAGTTTTAAGTCGTCAAAAATTCTAACATAATAATCAATATTCTTCTCCCCTTCTCCAAACTCTCTCTTTCTAAAACAATGTCTGCACTGTAAAACCGTCCCAAATCTGAGACCAAGTCAGTACCCCAGTTCACAGAACAGGCACACTGCTAAGCCCTTAATCACTCGCTGTATGAGCTCTTGGTATCTTCTGGGGACAGAAGACAAAGTTTCAAGTCAGGTTGCTGCGCTGAATCCAGAGAATGGAAAATAGCAGATGACAGGAGATTTAGGCAGCTCTTTTAACCACCTATCAGCTGTTTGTTGCCACTTCCTAGTGAAAGCTGTACTCTCAGCACTTGGCAACCTGAAACCAGTAACTGCTGCCTTGTAGCAAGTGAACAAAGGAGAAACATTCAAGTCATTTCTGGGGAAGCAGCTAACAGCACTGCTTCACAGAGAAGACCAGAACCCATCTTACAAGTACTTTTCCTCCATGTTTTTTCTTGGGATGAGGCAACTAACGACCCACTTGCCAATTCAAAGTACAGTCCTCATTGTTCTACTTCACTGCAGGTTGAAGTTAAGGTGTCTGCTTCCTAGTGCCTCAGCTGAGTGTTAACTCAAAGGTAGTATCAGGTGGCAGCCTTCTTAACACCAACTCTTGAGCTCTGTCCAGTTTCTAGATGAACGGTATTCATTTTATGAAAAAAAACCAGCAACCCAGTATTTCTCACAATCTGTGCTGTCATCCCTGCCAATACTCAGCACAGAGAGATCAAGAGATTTTACAAGAGAATGACGTCAGTGAGCTCCCCCTCCCTACCAGAGGAAGATAGACTTTCAATGTCAAGGTAATGTACAGTGTAACAAAACCTGTTCTCTCTTCAATTCTACTTCTCGAAATGTAGGCCTTCAGTCTGTACAAAATATCTTTTGAAACAGAATAGATGAATATAGCACAATTAAAAAAAAAAAAAAAGAAAATAATAAAAGACTAAGTCTAAAACAACAGTAAACAACAAAACGCACAAGATACCAGCAGAATACACAGTATACTTATGTAGTCACTTGAAATAGCAAAGCAGCTTTGTTGGCATTATGGGATTCTAGACCTGCCACCCTGCTCTCCCTATCTCTGTTTAGATGATGGATAAGGAGTCCTACTATTCCCCACTCGTCACTGGGTAACCAAGGAGGAGGGAGCCTGGGAGCTCAAGGTAAATTGGAAAGAACCTGAGGAGAATTCTCCGTAAGAATTGCAGAATCCAGTTTCTGAGGACCTATCAGGCCCCAGCCTGCCTGCTCATGAATTAGACAGCAGAAGCCCCGCTATTTTGGAATAATCTCTGCTAGCTACTGTGAGGGGTAGAACCAGCAGAGCTTCACTCTGTGACCCCACATGGGGTGAATTAGCCGGAGTACAGTGACTAGGACTGATTCAGCTAAACCAGTCTAAAGACAGGAAGGAAAAGCAGCCCACTAAGACTCCTTCGGCCTCTTCAGAGGTAAGAGAGAAAGCTGAGCTTCCAGAGACTGATGTTGAAAGATGGAAGGTGAAAGATAGATTCTGGGCATTGCCTTTTAAGGTTAAAATAATGGCACTCAGCAGAGGGCACTTGTGAGTAGAAGATGACGGCACATAGAAAGTCAGTAAAAAACCTGAAAGGGCAAATAATTCTGTTATACACTCTCTACAGGATTCAGAAGGCAGTAAGCAGCTCCACCTAAACTAGTTCTGAAATCTCCAAGTCTGACAGCTTCACAGAACTCCTTCTTTTCACCTACAAAATCAGAAAAGTATCCAACTAAATCCAAGAAGTGGGGAAAAAAGAGATTAAACTGAGGCTTCACAAAGAAAAGGAGAGGGAAGCAAGAGGAGTTAGAGGAGAGCAAGAATTTCTTACCAAGAACCAGATTCCAAACTGGCTCAGGAGGCGCTGGTCATGCTTGTCATCATCTTTATTATCAAAGTCTGTGTTGTCCAGGGAGTGATGGGAAGAGGAGAGGCCCATCTGTCTCCTGCGGTTGAGTTCATACTCCCTCTGCTCAGCATGAAACTCTGCTTCCTTCAGCAAGCTATAAAAAAAGCTTGTGGTCAGTGAATGCAGCTTTCCTTCACTGCATACAGGTATCTGATCAAGAATAACTAGAGATTATGTCATCATTTTCCTGATAACAGTAATAAAATAACATCAAATTCTAGGATTCAAGGCTGACTTCTTCCATGTAGACAAAACTCACAGCTGATCGTTACTCTGCTAACCAGCAAGAGTTCAGCGCCGCCCGGCTGTGAACCTATCCTGGTGAAACTAAAATGAACTTTCACAAGATTTGCAGGCAATATTTACATGAAAGCCTGATCCTGCTTTACATACTGATGCCTCATAAGCTGCCATATTACCTGATCACAGCTTCCACAGTACACACAAGTTCCTCTGCCCCACACTCCCGGGTATTGATAGGGGGTGGCGAGGTCTGATAAAGATGGGTTTCTGCAGCTGCCCCAACTTCACTGCTGTGATGATTCGAATGGCATCTTTTGCAATAGCGCACTGGCCTGTTCCCGTGGCGGCCACAGCAGCCCGCTGAGAAGCATGTGACAACAGCTCTTCTGACATGTGAACTACAGTTCTGGAAAAAAGATTTTATCAGGCCACAAGTACGAGGAAGTGGAACTGAAAACAGGGATGAGAGTCAGCACTAGGGAACTGGCTCAAGTGTTGGTCATTTCCAAGATCACTATGTATAAGCACAACTGTGTGCAAACTCCTGATGCCAAGTGTCACTGAACTTCCAGACAGATGAGCTCAGGCCTAAATTCTGGGCCTGGACTTAAATTTCATGGTTGCTCTTCTTTTGGAGCAGGCCAAACCAACATTTAAGTTATTAACCTCAACTTTCTGGCTTGGAGCAATCTCTAAAGTTTACGTAGTTCTCTTAACCCCTGCTTATACCTCACAAGGTCTTTTTATGTCACATGCAGCAACAGGCAGATCCTTAGGAATGTAATCAAGCGTACCACATCAGTTTAAGCTATGTAAGGATCTGCCTTATCACAGGTAACCACCCAAGCCTCCAAAATACGCACTACCTTTATTTTTGCCACCTGGTAATCCAGCCCAACATAAAAGCTTTCTTTACCACATAAGATCTAGAATATGTTATACACTGTATTCCTCATTATTAGAATGTTCTTAAAACACACTAGCTGGTATGTATTGCAAGCAGGTTCTTTTTGTCAGCCATCTTTTTAGAGCCAAGCACTGAAGACTTTCAGTACATATATTTTTAAAAATACACAGTTTACAGTAGGATTTTTGTCCAATTTAGGATTAATCCAAGAGTTTAAGGAGATGAGAATATATAAACACTTAGATTGAAAATTAATCTCTTGCTCTGTCCTCTTCATAGGCAGAGTTATAGAATAAAAACTGAGCTCAATTTCATAATTGAATTGCTTTACTAATTGCCACTTCAATAAAAACCTACAGCTCAAATCAAAGAGCAGTTTTAACAAAAAGAAACCTTGCTGCTGAACCATTCCCCTCCAACAATAAATGCATTCATGGATATACTGTGAAAATTTGAAATGGTACAAAAAAGAACGCACCACATAGTAATGGAATGACACTACACACAACATCAAATCATGCCCCATCACACCAATGACTGCATCTTACCTTCTTCTGACATATAGCAGAAATTTCAGCTGTAAGGGGAAGGTATACAAAACATCAACACAGAATGACAATCCTTCTGTTTTAGAAGGCAGCCATGGGCAAATGGACTTGCTGCAAGGAAGTCTGAGGCTAAACTTGTGTGTTTCCAGATGTTACTGAAACCTCTAAGCCTGTTGGACCACATGAGGTAGGACACTGTATGCTTAGGCCTACTGGCTATTTGTACACTGAAAGAACAGCCTTGGTGCATTGTGCAGTGTGCTCTGCATCCCATCCACCTTCCACCTACGCTTCTGCCTCACGGACAGCCTTGTAACAACAGCACACTTGCAGGCACACTAGTGTGGTATGCTGGGGAGACATGGCTCAGATGTGCCTACGCAGCCTGTGAAAGCTTGCAGGATGAAAGATTAGTGAATATGGATGAAAAATGTAGGAGCAGCCACTATGGCTGTGGCCCGTAACGCCATAGCGAAATGTTTGCAGATTCAACCTGTAAGCAGTAGCAATTCGGTGTGTTGCCCTGGCAACACCTAATTCAGAAAATATAGGTGGCTGAGTAAAAGGAAGTACTTCCCTCAAGTAAATAAAACATTCTTAATCTGGATTAGATTTCAACTAAAAGGAGACAGCAAAAAAATCTCCACTGCCTAAGAATTTTCAGTCTGCAGAACAAAGATGGAGTGTATTTCTTCTGTCATTGAAAGGGTTACTTTACAGAATATGTGACTATCCTTGTAAACCCAGGAAATTCTCATTAGTCTGTCAACAAGCTTTGTCTGCATTTTGGTGGATAATAGAATATCAGGCTGTCTCACCGGCCGAAGGACGATGATTGGATCAATGACTGGATCATTGAAAAGTATTTTATGTCCTTTTTTGATATCCTTTACAGTCTTCCGTTCACAGAATCGATTTTCAGAAGCTTTAAGAGCTTCCAAATCAGACACGGGTTTCCAGAAGAACTAGCCCCTTTTTTTCACCCCAACTGTGGATGCTTCAAGATTTAAAAATCTGTTCAACTGTCTCTAGTTTCCTCACACATAAGGAGTTGCATACTATTTCAGGTATAGGATTAGTCAATTTTTCATAGTACTTTAAATACATTAAGCAGTATTAAGTACAAGCTACTTTAACATTCAAAGAAATTCCTTTAGAACAGAATGCAGCATTTCAAGTAATACAGTATGCAGAAATATTAGTAAGCATAGGGTTGTACAATTATGATTAGTTTGTACCTACCCTTACAATACCTCTTACCTTGTGGTAGAAGAACATCAATCAACCATTCACTGTGATCCCTATAAAAATTGTATATCTAATTAGATTTCCATTTTTTTTATTTTGCATTTATTTTTGCACAGAGGAAATTTATCTAAATTCATGTGGTAGGTCTGACATTATTCTGAAGCTGCTTTTTTACAAATACAGTTTTATAAATTGCAGGCTGCTTTACATTACACCTCTTTGTTGTGCCTGTCTTATTGTAAATTGCCACTTTGCCAATGTTGGTCCACCATGTTCAGAGCATTCAAAAAATTACTTCTAAGGCATAAATTTATCAAATTAAAATAGCGTGTGCTCTGAAAGACTGAGGACTAAGAAAAGATAGCGAAGAATAAGAGATGAACATAGGAAAAAAAAAAAGGTACCAGTACTATTTTCTGTGAGTTTCCTTAGAAGCTATGCTTCTACCAAATTCCATTACTTCTTCCTGCAGCTTTAAATCAATGATGACTTAAAAACCTAAGGTGAGATGTAACTGCTTTACCTATAGCTGGTGTGATATAAAGGTGTCTTAAACTGGGGACAAAAAACTAACTCATGTAGCTTCTGAACTACCTGTAACCTTGTCCATTTGAACTAATGACTGGAACTCCCCATAAGTATTAGTAGATCTTGTAAGGAAATGCAAACCAAATTTGCAATTTTTAAAAAATAAAAAGAGATAATAAATTTAAAAAAAAAAAAAAAAAAAAAAAATTAAAAAGGAGGGAGGTTAATTCATCTCAGGCTATATTCCTTCCAGGTACTGGACAAGCCTGGACCAATTTCAATTCTTTACTCTGCTGCTTCACAGTATAACCTAAAGAATAATCTGAAATACACGTTACAGAAAAGTAATGAAGTCTCTGTTAAACAGCTTTCATTGTAATGTCCTGGTTTTAATGACTACTAAAGGATGAGGAGAAAAAAAACATTTCATAAGCAAAAGCTTGTACATTAATGAGGTTCCCCTATCATAGTCAATGTATTCCACAGTATCCATTCAGAGATCTCAACTTTAAAACTCACTACTGTTCCAGCTAGATGCAAATGCTGATCACATGGGGTAAATTTCTGTAATCCTTATTCATACTGAGTGGCAGTGTGCTCCATTATTTCAACAGGGTTATCTATACAAATTATATGCTAATCATATTGAAATAAAGCATAACTCTAGAGTTCTGAACTCTGGAGTCTGACTATACCTGATTATTTTCCAGTTCTTAGTTTACCTACCCTGCAATTCTCTGGCTGCATTCTTCACAAAGATATAGGGGAGGTGGCTTATCACCCAAAGCCACAGACAAAGATGGGTCAATGCACATCTGAAACACAGAGAAGAAGAAGAATTAACTGATTTGTTCATTGAAGTTCACCGAGAAAGTTCAACAAATTAATGCTAGGACATACAATATAACACAGCTTTGGTATGTGTTGAAAGCATTTAGTATTCATGCTAAAAGACGGTACTCGGCACCTGGCAGTACAGGACCTCAAACTATTTCTAACAGAGAGGGATATAACTGAAAATGAGAGCCTATAGGCAGAGAACAGGACATATTTCAATATCAGTATTACCAGTCTCTGAAAGACAAGTACATTTTATGCTACATATTTACATTTCATAGTCATGAGAGACTTACTTTTAATTTTTTTTCCAAAGAGATAGTCCCTTAGAGAATCCATTGCTTAGGACAAGGTAATGTAAAACTCCAGTTTTTTCTCTCTCAGTAACATTCTTCCAGCAAAATCTGTTTTTCAGTCATCATAGTTGTTAACTATACAGCACAATCCCAGTGACAGAATGAAGACTATGGACCCACAGTTCCCTTGGCAGCATAGGTCCAAACTTTGTCTTGCATTAGCTTTTATCCTTCCATATCAGCCAGTTACAGAAAACTGTTACAGTTAACAGCTAGTTACATACACATTTGTTTAAGTGTTCTGTACTATGTAAGGAAAAGATGAACAATAGTATGCATACATGCTATGTTAACCACTTAAATCAAAATATTTCTTACTCCATTCAAGCGTGAGATCTTATTTATAAAGACAAACACCTCTCTGAATATTTCTTATCTTTGTTAACCAAATTAACATTTGTCTACCCAAGAGACAACAGCCTGCATTTTTTCTGAGTGATGACTGACCAAGACCGGTTCTGTCAAAGTTAAGCTAACAGAACATTCAAAAATATTCAGGTATTTCATCTGCAAAGCTTGGTACGGTAAGCTTCATTGATAGTTTGCTCTACTCAGTGATTAGTCTGAATCTAGTGATCACTACAACATCAAGCAACATCTTCCAGCTTTTTTTTTTTTTTCCCCTATGAAAAGGGCTCATGGAGAATGATTGGAGCAGGCAGGAAAGCGGTCCCTTGCAGGACTTCTGAGATAGGTGTCACCATTATGCCCTATCAGCATCACAGCCTGTGGAAAAGGCTCACTGAAGAACTTTTTGACTAATGTAACTATGTTAGTAGTAACTGATGCCAGGAAAATATGTAGCTACAAACAATTTAACTAGATACAAATCTAATTAATTTGTACACCTCACTGTAGTATGCTCAGGACTTGGGACACTGTTCTTGCCTCTGCCATCAAATTGCGCTAATTATCCTGGTCAAGCAAATTTACTTTTTGTTACGCTCTGTGTAAATAGGAAAGATATCATTTACCTCCTTCAAAGAGGGTTGTAGAAGAGGTAAGTAAAGTTTTGCTGCTATTTGCTTTAGGACATTCCAAGGAAAGAATCACAATCAGAGTGGGTGCATTGAATGACCTCAATCAAGATGCCATGGTAAACATGTACCTATATAACTGACATGTTTCCTCTATATAGTAATATTTGTGCATATATTTACACACATACATGTGTACACAAAAATATTTATATGGATTAGCCAGGAGCCAATGTAGAAATTTATAAAATGCTTTGGAACCATCATGTTTAATATCAGGACTTGGCCCACTGTAGTTGGAGGAAATACCCTATCTTGCTTTGGGCAGCCAGAGAACATATTCACAAAGTTCTGGCCCCCTTGGTCTCAAGAGGTCTTACTATTCCCTTAGCTCCTGCCCTTGGTCACCTGCACACAACCAGAGCATATGGTTGGGGTCAAAGTGCAACCTCCCATCCCCCAGATAGTTGGGTTTGACCCCTGAAGAAATAGCGGTACCTTCACAGCTGGTTTGTTAATCGCATTATGGCATTCAATGTGCTGGCAATGAATAGGATTCCAGGCTGCAAAACCAAAACACAGCTGATTAATGAATGGAGAAAATACATTTACATTCTTTGCGTCTAGTGGTATCAACTGAGAACAAGATCCTCTTGTACTAAGTACTATACAAATACAAGAGAAGACCTAGCCATTCCTCAGGAAGCCTAATAATTACAATAAACAACCTAGAATACACATGCTTACTGATTTGTTTGGGATATAATTACAAAATGAATCATTAACTCAGTGAAGAAACGGAAAAAGTAAGACACAGACAACCCCCTTGTAGACCCTTCCTGATCTCACCAACACCTTGAATTAATTAATTATCCTTCTACTCCAGGAGCAGGATGGTAGGAGTAGCCGAGTAAATTCAGCAACGTTTCCAAGCAAAAAGAAAAAATAGTCCAGCCACGTGAGCAGCCTTAGCTTTGTAATGACAAGAAGTAAACAACAAAGGTATGTTCAAGTGACATCACTTGGATGCTATAGAGAATGCCCCCAGGTCAAAATGCCATGCAACTGCAGGTAATACTCATCCCATTCTGGGACACATTGACAGAAAATTTATATGTATAGGAAAATTATTCCAGTCTACCTAGTGCTAGTAACGGTTCAGATGGAATATCATGCTTAGTTTACAGACCTGCTGGCATGAAAGAAGTAATACAGAGCAGTACAAGATGAATGATTTATTAAAAAGTCCAGAAAAATCTATCAAGCCTTCAAGGAAAGGCTTTAGAACAGATCAGACAAACATGTATTCAGGATGTACTTGAATTGGCCTAAGGGGTCTTCCAAGGTCTCTTCCAAGCCTTCATTTTTATTATTAAAATGTCGCATTCTGGTCCAGAAATTTTAAAAGTGAACAAAACATATCCCATATGACAGAGATTATTTGAAACAGGTAAGCAGGAAAAGCAAGTCGTGAATTGCTGCTGGACAGTCCCCACCATAGAAGCACAATCCCGTCAGTATCACTGGGGAGTCTGCTGGACAGAGAACTTTGTACCATCCACCTACTCAGCTCCGGCTGCATTGCTGACTTTCTCATTTTCACCCTACAGTCAGCCTTGAGAACTTATCCAACATACTGACTGCGCCTGACATCACCTGACTTTTTTTTGACAGTAACAGCCAGATAAGGAATCTTAGCAACAGTAGCAGTGATAGCAGCTGGCACAACAAAAGCAACCAAAGCAATAATTGAAAGGAACATAAGCCAGAACCCTTCAGAGGCCAAGAAGACAGTTTCACAGACCATTTGGAACACCGTATTTATTTCTTCTCCTGTTCTGGTTTAGTTAGTATTGGGAGTAACACAATATATTTACTAGCCACAATCACAGTTTTTATTTTTGTAACATCTTTTGAAAATACACAGAAATGGATACTGTATATACTTATGAAAGTACCAACTTATAAAACAAAAGATTTCAAAGTACATCATAGAACTGTAAACATGTGGTATTAACACACGTCTGATCATTTCCTTTATATTTATTTTGGCTTATACAAAGACAGCTGCACTGACCTGTGTACTGCAGTCCTCTGTACTCACTGATTGCCCCAGGGGGTTTTAAATTGGGCCAATAGTGAAATAACATTTGTACTGCTGGAGGTTTAACTTGAGATGGTCCATAGGCTATCACATATAGCAAATCCTAAGGAAAGACATGTACAAAATGTTTATTTTGCAAGACAACAAAACACAATTCAATACATACTACTTGTGTTCACAAAGACACCTAAGCACACAAAGTATATACATTTCATGTCCTACCAAACATCCTTTGCACGCTCTTACAAATAGATTAGATGACTAATTTCAACAATACGTTCACAATTGGCTTCTGAGTTTGATCAGAGCATCCAACAGCTACCACCCAGCCCGCAGAGCAAATGAAGCCTCTGTCTAGCCATGGAGCAGAGGTGTGATATAGATAAATAAAGGGATCCAGTTCAGATTCAGGCTAAGACAATACTCACAAATAGTCCTCGTAAAAGTTCAGTCCGACATGAACTGAGAAGACTGGTGATTATTAAAATTTCTGTTAATTGGAGCCACAACCACACAGTATTTAGGAAACAGAGTTCTGTTCTACAAAACACGGTGCTGCTTCTGTAAACTAAAAATCAGAGGGAACTCCCTCTCCATAATCCAGAAGTAGAATTGGATATAAAGATCATTTGTAACTTCTTGGCACGTAGTCAGTTCAATTTTCAAGCCGTCTGGTTTTCATTACTATCCAATTACAGTCATTTCTACGAAGTATATATGATCATAAACTTACTTTCCATACTTCTTGCTTATATTTCATGAGGCATTCCAATAATTGGCAGTGATACACTGAGAGAGAAAAGACAGTATAGACGTAATACTGAAATGGAAACTCAAGTTACACAAGTGACGTAATTAGCTGATTGGCCTTGCTTTGTCCATCCAAAACTCTAAACCTCATTTAATTACTTTTTTATTTTAAAGGGTTTGCTGAAGAATCATTGCCGTGAGAGTTATCAAAAAAGATCAGAAATTAAATATTAGTAAATTGCTTCTGTCAAGGAATGCAGTAAGATAATGAGTATTATGAGTGTACAGCTTTTTGCACAGCAACAGAGATCTTTTTCAAACACGTCTAGTTTAATACCACCAGCGAATTCACTTAAACTTTGTCTCCCTGGCACAATGTAAAGCTGTAAATGAGTATCCTGTCATTCATCTTGAGCCAGCAAAGGAAGTCACATGTAACAATACATTATTCCTGTGTATACCAAAGGCTATAGGAGCCACTCTGCATCAAATAAATACTACCACCAAATTAACTACTTTACATGTTTGACTTCCCAAAAACCACAGAGCAAAATTTTCCTCAGATGGCTGGAACGTGGAATTCACAAACAAAAATAGAACGTTTCATTAAAAAAACCTAACTTGTGCCAGTAGCTTTTAAAAATGGGGTGCTGCTTTTATTTACCACTGTGAACTACGCTAGCATGATGCGACACTTCTCACGCACATACTGCAGTGTGGGGTTCCTCCCCACACACAACATCTACTCATCTACATAAAATGGGAGGTAGTTGACTACCCTGCAACGTAACAGCTCCCTCAGGTTAAATTTTGTTTCAATTTGGTTATGATATCCCACTGATTTAACTGGGACTGTGGCACAGCGAGAGAGAACGGCCTTGTGTTTAGATACTTATAATTACATTTAAATTCATCATAGTTCTTTTGAGTCTGCAGTCAGCATTACCTGTCTTCTTTAAAAAACTCCATGGGATATGACAAACTGTTACTATGAATTTCTATAGTCAAAGTTAGTGGTGATTTCTCTTCAGCACTGATGTTATGTATCAACACTATTTTCTAGTGTCAATCAAGAGTAGATCAGAGACTCCAATCCTGGGCCCAATCCTATTTCTTCATCACAATGAGATCTCTTATCCACATAATGATTACTTCAAGCATGACGCTCAGAATCACTTATTTTTCATCCTGTGTTGGATGGTGAGACAGATTTTTCCAATCATCTGAACTTTTCTGATTGCATTAGACACAGTACTTCATGACTCATAGTTTTAGAGGGAAAGATACCATGTTGCATATGTACACATACCCGGGTTTGATGTATACTGCATTGCAATCATTAGCATTGATGATGCAGACAGATTGACATGTGCTGGAACACCTTCTCTTTTTGACGATCCCACTTAAAAGAAAGGGGAAAAAAAAAAAAAAAAGAAAACATTTTCTATTGTATAACAAGGAAAATTAGGCAAGAATATCATATAACTGATTCCAACTGATGCAAATAAAATTCCTAAGGTACCATGTCATTAAAAAAACCAAAAAAAACCCCAAAACCACTAAAAAACTAGAAATGTTCTGTATTGGAGGGGGTGAAACCCCTTTTCTGCTGGAAGAGAAAGGTGACTAAGAATATGATATTGCTTCACAGAGCGCACACCTGGTTTTCCAGATCAGTAAGATTTAATTCTCAGAGCCACATTAACCAAAGACAGCGATCTTCTCAGGCACCCTCCTTCAGAACCCACAGACTGGTCAAAACAATGTCACTTGTTTAGTCAAGTGCACCTAGGGCTTGGATTGTAGGAAAGGTAAGGAGGAACTGGAGGGTAAAGAAACAAGAAAAAAAAATGGAGAGCCTGCTGTTGAGGTATAGCAATGAAGGGTTGGGGCAGGTGGTAGCTGCTGGCTGTTGATGTATGGCACAGATTACTTTTCAGGGAGCACATGGTATGAGTTGAAGTTAGAGCTACACACTAGAAAAATTAGTGCCCCTTGTTATGTGAACTGTGCTAACATAATGATAAATGGTAGCACTGAAGTGTAGCTAAGCTGCTGTAACTTTGACCTCACACATAAAGCAGCTAGAGTTCCTTCTGGTCTCCTACAAAGTCCTTACTACTAAATGGTATACTTTGAAAAACCCTGCAAAGTGTAGGTGTTTATTTGCTGAACTATAACATGGCAATATGGCTTTGAAGGCAACCTCCTACACAGAGATGTGGCATGTATCTTCCCCATCCTCACTCCCAGCACTTTCCCAAGCCTCACTGCCAGGACCCAAATACCAAGCATTTGGGATAGAAGCACAGAACTGTTGCTACCAGTTCAGTGAGATGCTTTCATCCCTCCAGTCTGGCTCTCCAGCTGCTTACACAATCTCTTGCATCCTCCCTTTTGGTTTGATTCAAAGCTGAACACTAGGGGAAGGAAAGGTTCTGCACTTGCCTTGTAAAGGGGCATATAATTCCCAGTGGGGAAAGACCACGACACTAATTAAAAGAGCACTTGACTGGAAAAGAAGGGAAGGGAAAATGGAGAATTTCTCTATCTGGTAATTCTCCACATGACCCAACATTAGTATGGCTCTCTTCATTGCACTTCATTCACTCCTTTTTGAATCTCATCCACACATGTAAGAGCCCCCAAATTATTACCGCAAGGTCTATTTGTATGGATTTAAATTGCAAAATACTCAGCAGCTCTAACCTGGCAATTAAAAGGTGGCCATCAGCAGAAAAGTAAGACACAGTACTAGAAGCCAAATTTAAAGAGCAGCAGACTGGTTTCATACAGAGATCTAACCAAAACTGGGGACAAAGGCAGCAAGACAAAGGTTGCTCCCATGCTCTACATGGATGCAATCTCTGCCACAGGCAGTTGAGGAATAGTACATATTTAAGTAAACCAAGGATTTGGCTCAATCATTTGTTTTGGAGAACAGTTTTACAGATCTGAAGACAGACAGGAGAGGGTAAGTGACTTACATCAGCTGTTCTTTACATCAGCTGTTCTTTAACAGGTAACAGTAATGGAAGAAAAAGCAGCTTAATGCAACATTCTGTTCTTAACCCAAAGAGGACCTATTGCACATATGTATGAAATAGATCTTAGTAATTTTCATTTGCATATGGTTATTAAACCTGTCAAAGCTAACAGATAAAACCTTATTGCAATGTCTTACAGAGGACTATTTTACGTGGGGAAACTGAGGTACAGAAGAATTAAGGGATTTTTCCAAGATCACTGCCTCGTATAGCCAGAAAATGTATGTGATAAATTTCCATAAAATCTTAATCTCAAAACACTGGACCATAGTTCTTTCCATGTTCTAACACCATCTTCTACATGCTTAAATGACACCAGTGTTGATCTCTGTACAAAGTTGTTCATGTTTTTCCACAAAGGTCTGGAATACAGATAAGGAGGAGACATTCTCACAGAATCATGGGATGGCTGATGTTAGAAGGGACCTCTGGAGATCATATTATCCAACCCCTCTGCTCAAAGAAAGGCCAGTTAGAGCAGGTACTCAGGACCTTGTCCAGTTGTGTTTTGAGCATCTGCTAGGATGGAGAACCTGCAACCTTTCTGGCAAACTATTCCGGTGTTTGATCACCCACACAGTAAAAGGCCTGTTGGTTAAAACTGACTTTTAATATTGATCCTAATGCTTTCATCTGTGGAACATGGTTAAATTCCTCGCTACTACTGAAATCCCATCAAGCTTTTTGTCAGGTACACAGATGAGCATTCAGAACACACCTCAGGATTCACATTCTGCAGGGATTATGAAATAATGTAATCATGTGACACCCTTGGGGGGGGCAGGGGGAGAAAAAAGAGAGAGATAAAAAGGCAGGCACTGTCAGATTCAGTCTTAACACTTATGGATAGGAGACATTACAGGCGCAGCTATTTAGTACAGAACTTAAAGAGAAAATGTCGAGAAGAGAGGGAGGGAGAGAAATCAGAAATTCAACACATCATTACATTAAGAAGAGTCATTCTTGTACATCCAGATTTAGTCCAGATGCAAAAGTTACACACGTTGCTATTGCATCTATTATTTCAGGATCAGTTTGTCCATTGATTTTGTATTCACAACTCCCACTGCTGGCACTGAAAGTTCTACAAGTCTGAAAACAGTGTCTTTCTTGAAGAAGCTAAACTTCACCATTTAAAGGAAGAATTCACACAGTAACAGAGCATAACAAACAAATAAAAATTATATAATTATTTCCCTTTGAAAAATAGTAACATGGAATTGTTTTACATATATACACACAGTAGACTGATGTCCCATTACAATTCTACGACAGATCACACTTTGACTCTTACAATCTGATACTATTATAGCAGTGCACCATGTTTTCTGTGACATAATACTAGAATGAGTTCTACTTACATATAGCCATAGGCAGAAAAGATGTGCTGAGATACTCTATAATATCCTTGTGCAGAAATGGAGGAAAGGTAGCTAGTGTTGAAATCATTGTATAGGGTAAAGTACTCAAAATATCATCATTGAGAAAAGGAAGTAAGCATGTAGTAGTGTAAAAAATTGATTGCCCAAGATCTGTTGAATAAAATGAAATAAATACAGAATCATTAAAATGGAAAAATAATTATGACTATGTACTTTTTAGTTTACAAAACTGTAAAAAAAAAATATTACATTTAAATTCAAGTTTTCCCCTCAAAGTAATTTGGGAAGTTAATCACTACAGAAAAGAGACTTCACCCATCATTTTTAAGCCCCTCCTAAAAATAGAGGGAAACAGCTGTTCAACAGTACTCAGAAGAGTTTGGTGGGAATACGAATACTACAGCCAGTAAAATCATTGATTAAAATCCATGTTGATTTTAATCGTACAGTGATTAGCATACAATGGCCTGCATTTAAGCAGGGATGTTATTCGAATCAGAATTTGATATGCACTTTGGTATTGAAAGGTTTGCCTTTGCAAAAAGCATTCTAGTCTTTATCAGCCATAAAAAAAATAAGATTTTGATTATAATTACCCTCAAGAGAGCTGCAAAGTACCCCCACACACACAGAGACTACAGGAAGCCTCATGGTATTTTTCAAACAACATGTGGTTAAACTATGGATCTTGTTTTCCTGGGAAGCCATTGAGGCAAAAAATGGCCAAGGCTTAAAAGGTAAGGAGTATTTATCAAGAATTTCCATACTTACTCTAATTAATTATACTCTAACTTTTTGGAAGGGATAAAGAAATGTGCAACACTTCAAGACCCAAAGGGAAGGGATAGGTTATTGTGTATCTGAGCACCGTGGCATCATTATAGCCTCTTCCAAACAAGAAATTGAGCTGGGGCCAATAACCCTCTGAGAAAGGTTACAGCACTCAGTGAACCCCAAGTTTGAACCTGTATGATGATCCCAATACATCAGAAGGCCTTTCCCCTGCATGAGAGAGATTCCTTTTGTTACTCTGTAAGCTTAAGTATGTTACACAGACCTTCAGTCTCATCTGTACAACTAGGATGATTTAAAACCGCCTCTGGGATCTGTAGCTATAAACATCATGAGTCATAATAAGAATTAAAATTAGCACTCCATTTCAGTAGTTCTGGCAAGTCTTCTATGCAAGGGTCTAACAAGACCATTAATGCTAGGGAGCATTTCTCTCTTGCAACACGTATTTACCAGCTGAGCATTGAGAATTTTGTATAATCTGATTGGACTGCCCAGGACTGCCTAGCATACCAGTTGTACTTACCCAAACAACATTGATTGTTCTGATAAAAAAAAATATGCTGCTTTTAGTCAAATGCTAAGCTGAGGGAGAAATAAATAACAAGTTGCATTGCAAAATTTAATTCTCCGTACACAGAACCATAGTAAATAGCAAGTGACCTCCCCTTGCCCCAAGCATGAGTCAACCAAATTATTCCAGGCAGATATTTATCTAAACTGTTGTTAAAAATCTGCAAGACAGTTCAATCCTTCTCCTGGCAACACATCCTAGTGCTTAACCATCTTTATTACAAAAATGTTTGGTTTGGTTTTTTTTAAAAGAAAAAATTTCCATTGCTGCAGTTCTTATCCTGATCAACTGCAACCACAAATACTTTAGTTTATTTCTCCTTGCAGCAACCTTTACATATTTATTTATTACAATCATCCCTTCCTTTTTTCTCTAAGCTAGACAAACGAAGTTCTTTCTGTTTCTCCTCACTGTTCACATTTTCTAGACCTCAAATCATTCTTGTTTCTTTTTCCCAGACTCCTCCCAAATGCTCGATATCTTTCTTGAAGCCAGACGGACAAATCTGAAAACATTACTCCAGCTGAGGCCTCGCTAAGGCTGTTAGAATGGTCAACAAAATGTTTTGGGTGTCTCATACACAAAACACCTGTTTACATATTGCTCGAATACTACTAATATACTAGTGAATTATGGCCTGACTCTGATCTACTGTAACACCCAGATCTCTTCAGTATGACTTTCAAGCTAGTATTTCCCCCCTTTCATTTCTACCTTTGATTTCCCCTGCTTAAACACAGTATTTTACATTTCTCCTTTGAAGATGTTTCAAAACAGAATGCAATTTGTCAAGATTGTTTTGAATGGGATATCTTTCACACAAAGGACATGCTATTCACCATCTTGATAACCCCTGCAAATCGAAGTGCTCTCTCATTTCTATCAGCCAAGTAAAATAAATAAAATATTTAATAACACTAGACCCAGCACAGACTCCTGTAAGATTCCCACTTGGTATACCCTTCCAGCTGACAAAAGCCACCGGTAATTACTCCTGGAGTGTTTTCCTCACTCAAGTGGGGACCTTATGTCCCAGATCACGGAATCACAGAATTTTCAGAGTTGGAAGGGACCTCTAGACACCATCTAGTCCAACTCCCCCACTGACACAGGAATGCCTAGAGCACATTACTCAGGACTGCATCCAGGCGGGTCTTGAAAATCTCCAGAGAAGGGGACTCCACAACCTCCCTGGGCAGCCTGTTCCAGTGCTCGGTCATCCTCACCATAAAGAAGTTTTTTCTTATGTTTGAATGGAACTTCCTATGTTCCAACTTGTGCCCGTTGCCCCTCGTCCTGTCACTGGGAACCACTGAAAAGAGTCTGCCTCCATCCTCCTTCAACCCACCCTCTAGATACTTATAAGCAAGAATAAGGTCTCCCCTCAGCCTTCTCTTCTCCAGGCTAAAGAGTCCCAGCTCTCTCAGCCTTTCCTCATAAGGGAGGTGCTCCAATCCCCCAGTCATCTTTGTTGCCCTATGCTGGACTCTCTCCAGTAGTTCCCTGTCCCGCTTGAGCTGGGGAGCCCAGAACTGGACACAGTATTCCAGTTGTGGCCTCACCAGTGCCGAGCAGAGGGGGAGAATGACCTCCCTTGACCTACTGGCCACACTCTTCCCTATGCAGCCCAGGATTCCATTGGCCTTCCTGGCGACAAGGGCACATTGCTGGCTCATGGATAATTTACTGTCTACCAGGACCCCCAGATCCTTCTCCTCAGAACTGCTTTCCAGCAGGTCCACCCCTAAACCTATATTGGTGCCTAGCCCGGCCTATTAGGACACACAGCAACAAAAGCCTCACTAAGGACAGGAAAACCTCACCAGGAGAGCCATTGTGCTGCCACAAAAGGAAATTATGTTCGCTCAATGTGATTTGATCTTTACAAGTCTCCATTGGTTGTTAAATAAATGTTATCTATTCAGAAAAATATTGTTTTGATAATTAACTCCACCATTTCTAGAAATTGAAGTTAACAAGTCTATAATTCGCTAGCAGTCCCACTCTTACAAGATCACACCATTTCCTAGCGCAGTAGTCTTTGATCCAAAACATGCCACTGCCAACTCAAAAGGAATTCAGCATTTAACAGAAACAACTTCAGCCTAAAGAATTTCAGTGGTGTATCAGATTGACAACAATCCTCCTGTACTGAACTATGTAAGTAATACACCCTGATACGATGGTGAAAATTAATATTTGGCTTATGTAACATAGGGATAACACTGGGCTCCTGAATCCCAGTATGGAAAGCCACAGAATAACAAGCAGACATATGCAGAACTTGAGGGAAAACAATATAAATACAATACCGTCACAAAAAAAATCTTGTGATTAACTAATTCAAAACATAAAAAAATACGGCTTTTCTGTAAGTCAGACAGAGATATTGCCATCTTTTTACTTAGGAACATTTTAACGCCATCTCCAATCACCATTACCATGTTTTTTCTTCAATTAAACATATACTATGTTCTATGCAGAGATGGACCTTCACCAAAACACTCAATCTGCACATTTGTTATAGGCCAGATATACATTTGCAAGCAATTTGTGCCTTTTTAACAGAGCCACCCCAAAGAGACCAGTCTGAAGATATCCCAGCAGATTCAAATTCAAAATCCAGATTTTTTAGAGCCATCTGTATTATTTTTGTTACATACCATTGTATTTTAGTTACATACCACCAGCATATCACTAAAAATCAGAAAACCTCAGAATTCAAACCCAAATCCACAGTTAGCAAAAAACCATCTTTTATTTAACAAAGTCAAACCAAACACTTGGATATAAACACATCCCAGGAGATTTGAATTCCAGATCCAGGTCAGTTTAGGCCCATCTCTTCTACTGCATTTATGCATCATTCATGGATTCACAGCACTGAAGTTAAGCGTACTGGAAGGGTTCAAGGGCCTGCTTACCATGTTGACCATGTTGTAGCAAGGGAACTAGATCCAGCAGTGTCACCAGTGTCACGTAAAGTCCTTGATAGTCCAAAGATGGGTAGTCTGATAACTGAGCATCACGACTTTGCTGGCCACGTTCAGATGGAGCATCTCGCAGGACGCTGTAAAGGAGGGAGCGAGTAACAGTAGGGTTGATGGAACTGACCTGTGGTCTTAGAGATGGGGTGAGTGGGAATGGCACAGGAAAAAGACACATGGTCATGGGCACTGTCAAATTGGAGGCATCTTGATTCTCCTTCTTCCCTGTGCGGGACAAAATGCTGTTGGGGGGACAAAGAAAAAAAAGAGACAACAAAGACACAAAGAACAGCACATTACATTGAAATGACACTATAAAACAAATAATAAAAGACCAGATACATCCCACATAAGATGCAATCGCTACCAATACCATTGTGTCTACAAATCTAGCAACCATTCACTTTCATGCTTCAAGGTAAGAGAATTAAAAATTGACATCTAGGAAAATTTCATTGCATCTCATGTGTTATCTGGTTCATAAGGAGCAAAAATATAAAAATGCATGTTTCAGTGCCCTACCCATGTTTCACAGTTAAGAAAAATTCTGAGAATTAAAAGTGTTTGCTATGGAAAAATAACTGTGTCAAAATAGGCTGGTATTTTGCTCTGAGATTTTGAGAGATTTATTCCCCCCCGCCCCCCCCCCC
>VYXH01003098.1:37552-49542 GCA_013397275.1 Burhinus bistriatus
CCCCCAATCTTTTGAACCAACTGACTGAAAACATGCAAAATATAGGTGTGGCACTTGCAGAAACATGTTTTAGCAAAGAATAAACATGTGCGTTTGTTAAGATAGTCTTAAAAATCACATGTTTATTGCATTAAAATAATGTCTGTATGTATTATATGATACTGTTTCATGACCATTCACTCAGTATCATTTGAGATAATGAAGTTTAAACAGGCACATGGATTTAGAAATAATATAATATTTCTAAAATGTTAACTAAACTACATTTGGAAAAGTTATAAAATAATATATAGTAGATGGTCTTTAGCATATGTTTGTGAGCTAATGATAATGGTTGTTTATGTGTGTTTTTAATTTTGCCCATGTTTAGGGAGGAAACACTTTACTTTATGAATACAAACACTCCTTGGGTAAATAGTTACCTTCAAAAATCTAAGGGCTAAGCAAGCAAGACCAATTACGTAACTGCAGATCAGACAGTATGTCACCATACATTCCTGCTGTTACTTACGTTATTATTCAACAAAACTCAATATAAACTAAAGGAGAGATAATTTCAAAAAATAAAAAGGATTTAGTGGGAATCAAAATAGAGGCTACACGTCAACCAGTTTGTTATGTCCTTTTAAGAATGTTGTACATGGTTGTAAACATGTTAATCTAAACTATTCAAAAAAGTAAACCCCACTATTTTAAATAGAAATCAATTGTCACTTAAGCAGTGTTATATTTTAGTTATCAGGCAATTATAGGGTTAGTTCATAATCTTCATATGTGCCTATAAAATATAATACACCTTTTAAATATATTAAACCACACACAATGCTTCTTTTTTTTTTTTTTAAAGTAGTACCTCTCAGTGGTTGGGATTTCCAAAAGCAGTCCCTGTTGGTTTAAGTCTGTTCCCAAAGTCAGTGTTAAAACTTATAAAAGACAAGTCAGTGGCATTAAAATTTCCACTGACTAATGTAGAGCAGAGTTATGTCAAGAGGGAGCACTCCTGGAAACCTCTGTCCTCTTTAACAATACAGAAATCCCTATCCTATAATCACCTTAGCACAGACAGATCTTACCTCACGAGTCAATTCAACAATTTACACAAGTAAGCTGAACTCTTGCTAAGGTGCTTATAAGAGAAAGTGTCATTCATTTGCCATATATATAAAACACTTACAAGTACAGTTCTATGCCAAGTGGCTACTATCACAACACACTTGCAGTCAGAGATGACAGACAGTCTGTCTTAAGAAATTACATACTTTTTTTTTTTTTCCTTTTTTATTGTGCCTTACATATTTGGCAGATTATTTTGGTTTCTGTTACCCAATGTCCAGTACAAGAAACATGGTGACTGTCATGACAGTGTTTATGAAATCATATCAGAAAATCACCTAAGATCTAGTGTGACTTTAAAAACAAATGATCTGAGTGCTGATTCCTTTTAATTTGCTTGATGTTCATTTGCCATACTTTGCAGCTCATGTTTAGCGATATGAAGGCACTAAATGATATCCCTTCCCTGTCTACCAACAGATGATACCAATAACCCATCCCTTTACTTGACAACACATCACTTCAAGCGCACTTATTTCCAGAAAGGATATTACTGTATTAATTAATCCTTGCTTTGGAAAATGTAAGGCAGTGATGGAGAGCTTACACTACAGGCTTCCCTTCCTTTTAACAGGGAGCTATGGCCCATCTATGGATTAGAGGCCAAAGCACACCATCTTGTATCTTGACCAGGGCATCCTTCTGTTCACTCCAGGAAGGGCAATGAGGCCTTATCTAAATTCCACCTGCAACCATGCCAAATTTAGAAAAAAAACCCCAAACTTTCAGATCTAGGCTTTTGCCTGACCCATATATTTTAAAAGCAATAAACAGAAGTGCCAAAATCAAAAATCTAGGAAGACCCCTAAGACCAAGATACAATGATTGCAGTCTGCTCCTGTTTCTGCTCAAACCAAGTACTGAGAACCTGGAGTGTCTGAAGATGGAGTGTCACTCCATACTGAACTTGCTCCGTGACAAGTGACAAAGCTACTACGGCTTGTTTCAAGATTTGTACATCTTTGCTGCAAATCTATCCCAAAACTACTGCCTTCCAGGAAAGGTTTCCTAAAATGCCTACAAGAGAATTGCATCTCGCCAAGGCAGCAAAACAAGCTTGACCATTAGTTAGCCACCGGGCATTTATGATTATTCCTTATGTAAAACATTTTACTTAGAAATACATATGGAGAATTTTCTCCAAGAAAATATGAAAGAATGAGCTGTTCTGCAAGATGTTTATTAAGTCTCAGTTCATTCCTCAAATGAGGGAGAAAACACTGAAAATGAGCAGGGCATGAAACAAATTCATGCTGTAATGTAAAGAAATGCTTTTGCCTAAAGAGAAAACTAAGGAAGAACTAAATGAATCAATGTGCTATGCATTGTGTATGGTGATTTTATGTGATGTTTGTTCATAGAAATAAGGAATTTAATTTTTTCAGCCATTCCACATCAGCTCCCCCCACCCCTGAGCTTGTGATTTATTGAGGCTATGTACAGAGCAAAGGAGCAAATTAATCCCTTGTGCAATCCAACTACAGCTAGCAGAATGACACCAGATATGAATGTGATCCAAAACAGTGGGCATGCCCCACTGAAAAGAACACAGTCAATGTGTCCATAACATGGAAAGGTAAAAAGTGTAATAAGCAGTAAAAGCTACACCTTCAAATCCAATCATCATATGGAGTTTCTCTGACTAATCACTATTCCTCCATTATTCCTATGACTACATCTGTTCATCAAGAAATGTTTGCCCTAAAAAAATTCAGCTGCAAGGAGAACACACATCAAACTGAGAAGTATTTTTTAAAGCTATTTTAAAATAGTAGATGATCAGAAGCAACCTATTCTGAAGACCAGACCCAAAATCTCCAGAAATCAATGGGCATTTTTGCTACTGTTTGATCAGTATTCTCTTAGCAGCCCAAATTCATTGCATATGCTCTGTCTCAAGCTAGAAAGATTATTCTCCACCATGTACTGCTATCATTGATGTTAAACCTTGCACAATGGAGTCTCAGTGTAGGAGGCAGAAAGAAGACTCAGCATGCAGAATAGTCAAAGAAATTTCTGATCATGCTCTTCAGAAAGGTTCTTAACCAGTCTGTTTAGTTTTAGGGTAAATCTTGCAGAGATCTGCACACAGTAGGTGGGAGTTTCCTTCTTTCCATCTGCCACACTAAATACAGGGCGTGTTTTGTTTTGCTTTTTTATCCAGCTTCTTTCTTAGTATCAGCAAGTGTATAAACTTACACTGGTACAACCATAGCACTCAGACTTTGACCAACAGTTCAAATTCCCCAGTTACAGGGATTTAGAAGGTGGATTTGACCTTGCTGAGTATCAGAACTCAGCCCACTTAAATTTAGATCCAAGTCCTGGCTTCAGTTTCTGGTGCCCTTTTAGCTCTGCGGCTGATCAGATCCCAGATCACGAAGGACAAAGCCATTTGTGTAGACCTGCATATCAGATATGAGTATCACTTCTGCCCCATGAGGTTCAGCATTACCAACAACAGGATTTTGGTTCAGTCCCGTTCTGAACATGAAATGGAGTTGCTCAGTTGTGCAACTGCTGCCCTGATTTCTGATCTGCTCTTATAGTCGCTAAGTACAAAGCTTTTTCAGTAAGCCCAGAAACATCACTGCTCATGGAGTGTGAAGAATTTGTCACACAGGACAAGTCAGCTGGACTGCTTAGAAAGATGAAGACAACAGGGTGGTATAAAGACACTTTCTTTAAGGAGCAGATCCTAAATCCATCCTGTCCCAATGGACTTCTGCCCAAAAAGAAATGGATCTCATTATAGCACTTGGTAGTTAGAGCTAAGAAAGAAAATCAAGTCCAACTTTCTTGCTTTAACAGCTTAAAGGCCCACAGCATTTAAACAGAGGCTGCTTTGTCATACTTTTACTTAAATATGATTTAAGTGTGTGTGTTGTGCAAGTAATCCATCAAAACAGCCCCATGTGGGAACGGAGACACACTTCAGAGGTATCTTTAGTGACTGTTTGAACATTTTTTCCCACTGCTGTAGTTAATAACATAAAATTTAATTTATTAATCTTTAAAAAAAAAGTCTTACTGGTTGCCATAAGTTTTGTCAACATGCTAAATGATGAAGGAAACAAATTTCACAGTGGTTAAACAATTCTACTCTTTAATTTTTCCAAAAGTAAATAGGAGGGGTTTAAGTTTGCAGTGAACAGGTGTTCCACTGATAATGAGTATTTCTGTCTACGTATGTTTCTTTCTTATAAAGATGGACAAGAATTTTGATACATCCCATGTGCTTTAAATGACTGTTAGAATGAACTACTGTCATTCTTTCAAGTTTAAATTCTTGCTTCTCAACTTGTATACATCATAGGGGTATGTATACAAATATACAGGTTAATTGTATTTTGTTACTGTTTCCTCATCAAATAAGGCAAATAGCTGTATTTCCAAACTAGCTTCTGACAGCAGGGACAGTCTTTCCAGGTATATAAATCAGGAAGCTATGCATAGAAATGCAGTTTTAACTGCATTTTTCTGGATGTGAAAACTAGTGCCAGCTAAAACGTGGCCAGACAAAAAAAAAAAAAATAAAAATCACCTCTTCACTGTCAAAAGCCGCTTTAAAACCGGTTTGAAAATACAAATCCACTAGGTAGCACTGTAGAATGTGTGTCATTCCTAATTAAGTCTCACAATTTTTCATACCATTTTAGCAAGACAAGAGGTAGTATTTCCTATTCAAAATGTATTCTGTAATCATACGGCATTTTGTACTCTATATTTTTACTAAATATTGGATTACATCAAAACCCCAGGGCAGAACAATTATGACCTGTTGTTGCCATCCAAATCCAGATCTGTATACAAACTTTGTGTCTACTCACATTATTATAAGGGACTGAACCAGAACCCAAACCTGACAGCCAGCTGAACTATGGCACAGAAAGAACCTAGTTCTGCTCGTCTGGCTCATCGCTCTAGGATCCTGAGACACCAGGACTGTCAAGGAGGTCATGAGTATACACATCTAAAACTCTGTAGGTCACAAACTCCTTTCTTCACAGGTTCAGCATGCTTGTGCAGTCAGCTAAGTCTTAGGAGGGGCAAGCAAATGTGTAATCAACCAAGTTTATTTTAGAATCAGCCACTCAATAAGCAGCTCAACTGGGCAAATTGGGCAACAGCCACTAAAGAGATTAATTCATAACATTCTTTTCTCAAATTATGCTCTGACTCCTTTTGGCTGAGCATTGACCCATTAAATCTTACAACCAATTCAAAGTCAATCAATACCCCCTACAATTCTTTAGCTCTTTTTTCTTCAAGAGCATTAGTTAAAACTTACCTCAATAATGTCTGAGAAAAGTATTTCAGAGTATTTGCAATGTCAGTTCCAGAGGGCACAGGGTAAATGTTGTGGAGAACCCGGTTGTGGTATTCCTGAAGGTAACGGATTTTGGAAGCAACTACATAAAAGACAAAAAACAAACAGAAACTTTCATTTAGGTTTCTTGCAGATTTTGACAGAATCACATTTGTTCCTACCATTTATGATTTTTTTTTAATTTAAGAATTAAACTGTAAAAAAAAAATAAGGCAGAAAAGTCTCTCCATTCCTTCTATTTTGAATGAATAAATTGAACACTCCAGTGCAAGAGTGCCAAGGGGAAGGTACAGAAGTGAATGCCTGCATCTGTTAGACCAACTTAGTGCTAGCGAATTAAAAAAAAAAAAAACCACACCAATAAAACAAAACAACAAAAATCTGCACTTTTTCCATGTCTCCAAGGATCTCGAGATTCATTTATAATGAATGAGTCACTGGATCACAGGAGGTTCATGTGAGACGGATAAATATTTCTACAGCCAAAGGTGAGATATAAGCGAAGACAGAGAGAGCTTATGTGATTTACTTTAGGCCATACATTTACTTTACGCAACAAACTAAAGATATGAAAAGATCTGTGCTGTTTATTTAAGTGCCTTAGGAAGTCTGATCAAGCAGGTGATTTCAAGGAGCTCTACATCTTTACTGAAACCATTTTTTTTGTTGTTGTTTTAGAAATAGCAGCGGGTCTTTTTTCTAATAGAGATCCTTGTTCAGTATTGGAAAAAAGTGATGACCCCCCATAGCTGCAATGCCTTACATCACCTATATGGCACAAGACAGTCTCATGCAGAGACACCTGAGCACACTCTCAGCTCTTTTTCGCTGTGCTCAGGCTAATTAATCAACTCTGCTGAGAAACAGAGTGCATTGGCTGTGGCAGAGGGCTGCACTCACTCAACTGCGCTTCCAGCTAGACTGCTCAGCTGCTGTTCATAGCATCGCTCTGCACGGACACAGCCACAACAAAAGCAGAGCTGGCTGGGAACTCTTAATCATGTTAAAAGTGCACCAAGACTGTGTAATAGGCAGTTAAAAGGGGAGATACTTCTGAATGACTTCAGCCCTTGGGCATGTGGATTATGACAATCTTCCACTATACCTTCCTCCGCTCAGGGCTCCTTCAGTGTGGAAGATAAATCATGCTTCCTAAATGAGCAATCAGTCAATACTTTGTTTTATTTTCATTGTCAAATGGCATTTATTAAAGAATGAATACCATGACATCCTCTGCTGAACAGAAAGGCACTAAAGACCTGAGAGACATCCCTATGCCTCTCGCTGCTGCTCTATCTGAACATTTCATGAACATTCTTTTTTTTTTTTTCCCCTATACCACTGACAAGCTGAATGAGAAGGTGTGACATTGTATCCATACTACAAAAAAAAAGACTTGAAGGACAGACACCAAGAGCAAAGTGTCTGCAACTGCTGTGGGAGGCTCAGCTTGACATACTGAGAGCTATTTTGCCAGAAAAGACAGCAGTATGTACTGGAGTTTATGTCCAGTAAACAAAAGCATCTGTGAGTGCTCAGTCACACAACGAATGAGGTTTCACAATTTCAAGTCAGTTATCCATAAAATGAGGAACATTCAAATAATCAAGTGATGAACACAGTTTGCTTGAATTGCATGACAAGAAGCCCAGTCTTTCAGCTCACAGCTGCCCCCATCATGATCATCCTTTCTCCAGTTTCCTGCTGCACTAACCATATCCCCCCAATTTCTACAGCAAGTGAAGCTTCTACAGACAAAAGTCTCCCTCACAATATTACCCTGTTTCATCGCAGGGAGAAAGTCCATCGTGTGACCAAATAGGGCTGGGGTCAATGGGAAAACAGCAAATAAAAATGCAATTAGGGACACTGTCATTGTGCATATGCAAAAGTAATAAACTAAGGATGCATAAGCAATTTTAATTATATTTCCTCTTTTAAGTGTTTTACTTCAGAAATTTCTTTCAAGGTGACATTAATGGATAATTAAAATAAATCACTACTTCCCCCCCCCGCCCCCAAACAACTGAAATCAGAAGGTTTGTTGTGTGGACTCAATTGTCTCCGTATAGCTAGGAGCAAGATGAGAGCCTTTCAGGCCACCACATCAGTCTGCAGCACATGAACTCTGCTTTGCAGGAGGTTACCCCTGGCTCTGTGAGACCAGCCATAACCAGCTCCCTACACACCCCCAAAACCACTGGGGTAGGTAACATTGGGTCATGTGTGCTTCCCTCCAGGTTTCAGAAGTTCATTTTAGCAATCCAAGACCTGTTTTCCCCTCCTCATCCCACACCTCATTCTTTCTGCCCACTATCTCAGTTTTAGTCCCAGTTTTGCAGGTCAGTTTACCAGGACAATTTTATACGGTCATAAAGACTCCTGTAAAAACTAATATAGACTATTTTAGATTAAGAAGGAATTACTTCATAAACATATTTTGTGATGCTACTTTTTCATGCCAGAGGTAAAAAACGAATATGATGCCGGGCATATTTGCAAAGAAAACAGATCACATTTCACAGTACCCAACAAAGAACAATTCACAGCAAGATGCACAGTGTACTGTGGCTCCCATGGTTTCCTGTCAGATATCTGTAAGTGAATTGGATTAACAAAATGCCAAAGATGATGTCAGAATTCAGGTCTAGATGTATTTCAGAGAACTGTCTGCCTCTCTCTACAGCTACTTACTTTCAATAAAGAGTATAGAATATCTAGAATCACTTTTTTTTAATAAAGAAGGAAGCGTTTTACTTCTGCTGATTAGCATTGTCATGCAATTGTATCAGGCAAAATACCAAAACAGAAAACTTATTTATAAAGCCTAAATATTGACATTAGCTTTAGGCTAAATGTTTTAACCTCACCTCTCAGTTCTGTTTCTCAGAACACTGAGAATTTCAGCAGAGCCTCCCAGAACACAGAGAACCTTCTGAAGGAAAGCCCCGGAGCAAAACTTTGCCATCTTTCAAGATACTGAAGTGTGTGAATGACCCAGTTTTCTGAGTTTCTGAGCACCCAGAGATACACTTCAAAAAGCGATGTCACTCTGTGGAAACACTTAGCCATTGTCATAGGGTCATCACATAAAACAAATTAAAAAGAAAAAAAAAAAAAAAAAAGGTTATTCCACAGTGCTTTGCTGGGTATCTCTCTAGGCTCTACACAGACCTAATTGAAGTCCCTAGCCCCCTTGTAAGCATTGACTGAATCAAGAGTGAAACCATTAGGAGTCTTTAAAGATGGTCTTGGTTGCTCCAATGTCCTGGAGAAGAACAGAGTTGGCATCAGGTATTCCCAGGACATTACTTACCACAACTAAACACCAGTTACTGCTATTTAAGGTGAAAAAGAACTAATTTTATCTGAATACAATAGAACACCTCAGGCATGCCATGATGAATCAAATGATGAAAGTCCCTGTCAAAATCTATGGTATGAGATACAAGATGCATGTCACAAAAAAGGGAGGCTTCTCGAGATGATTTCCCAGATTGCCACCATTTTACCTGTTGTTTGCACAACCTGGCAAAGAGCTGTGGGGTGGCCACAGATTCATGGTTAGACCAGTGCCTTTTCGCTCTTCTGTTCTGGTCAGTCTGTTTCCTCATTCGTAGAGTTTTGTTGCTGTTCTTGGTAAACTGAGATTCATTACGACTTGTTACTCCTTCCCGAGACATTCTTGTTCTTGCCTGTCAGTCAATGAGGGCAGAAGCAACAGCAGCAACAGCTGGGGTTTAAAGGTTTGCCTGACATTGACGTATGCACATCAATATAATCCTTGTCCAAGTCCTTCAGCATTTGTCAAAAATTACAGGTGAGGGAATCTTGAAGTTATGCAGAGACAAAGACATTTGGTAATGCCATAAGAACTAGTCAGGGAAGCAGCCTTGATAAACAAAATACATTCAGTAGGTTAGAATGCACAGGATATGTCCATTAACCGAATACTCTACCTGGAGCATCATGATAGAGAACGTTAGGAGGCAGAAAGATCTGAAGCCTGGACCCCAAGTAAATCTTAAAATAGCGAGCAACAGGGACATGGCAGGTCAAGATGCAGTGTCTTGAACAGCACAAGGGGGTGAAAAGAAAAAACAGCCAAGGATAAAGTATGAAAGAGAAGCTCAAACAGAGCAGACCAAAAGCATTATGAATGGAAGAACAGAGAAGGCAGAATAGAAAAGGAAGAAAATGCCAAAGGCAGTGTTGGGACAAAAGGCAGCAGAAATTCTTCCACATGCCAGTGTGAAAAAAGCATAATTAATGTATAACTATCACAAGAAAGAAGAAACAACTACAGAACTCAGGTTGGGGTGGGGAATGCAGAAAGAACAGAGCGGTACAGATCCGAACATTGCACACTTCAGGGCTGTTGCACAGTCAGAACATTGTGTCTCTATTTATGAGGTCAGAAGGGCATGCCCACAGCAATAAATTAGCAACCACATAATATTTTAACAGCAACATCATCCATCATTGTAAACAAGCTGTAAACCCTAAAGGAAAAAACATACAAGTATTCTTTTCCTTAGATCAGTTCAGCACAGGTATATATAAATACAAAGATCCTTCCCAGTGACCTGGAGGAAGGAGATGGCAAGTATCAGCACCTGAAGTTTCAGATCCCACATGTCATTGTGACAAACATCAGTCCAACCTACTGGCCACAGACTGCCTGGCTCACAACCATGACACTGTACCAGGAGACAAAATAGCTTTGATATGGGAGACAAGCTCAACTACCTTGTTATTTTTCGTTAAGCCTCCCACCAGGGCTGTTGCAGACACACCAGTTGTGATCAGCAGTTAACAAGAGCGGGGAGCACTAGCATGGCCCAGCTGCTGATGTCCCAACCACCACGATGTCATCTGATCTTGCCTTGATCCCATCTAGCCGACAAGGCGGTCAAAACGTCCCTGGCTGTGAGGAGGGCCCTGGGCAGGGGGATGTCACCACCCGGGAGTCCTGCTGGGACACCCTGGGGGCTGCGGCAGGCAGATGTGTGGGTAAACAAGGCAAGACGGTAACACCCGGCCTGCCTTCACCCAAAAGGTGAACGGCACAAGCGAGAATGGCAGCACACCTCCCTTCTCCCCCTCCGTCTTACAGCAAGACCACCGTCAAGATGGCAACGCGTGGGTCACCTCTGGTCTCTCCAGTCTCTCAGCTGGGTTCGCCCTTTGGGACAGGGCACAGCCGAGGCAGCCTGGGCCCTTCCCGCCGCGGGGCCGAGGGCCAAGCCGGCGGTCTNCCGGCCCCCACCTTCCCCCGCTCCCCTCGGACAGCCCCGGCCCCACCACTCACACTGCTCCGCCTTGGTGGACATGCTGCCGCCCCGCGCTCTGCCCCTCAGCCGCCGAGGGGCGCCTGCCCCCGGCCGCGGGGAGAAGCGGCGGCGGCGGCGACCGCTTCGCCTCAACAGCGGTGCCGCTGCCGCAGGGCTGCGGGCCGGGGAGCGGCGGGCGGGCGGGGGAAGGGCGGGAACCGGCGCTTAAAGGAGAAGCGCGGCTGGAGAGCGGGGGCGGCGGTCTCGCAAGGGATGAGGCAGGGGGAGGCCCGCCTGAACGGGGGCGGCCCCGGAGGGATGTTAGCCCCGTACTGCAGCGCTGGGCCGGCAGCTGCCGGGCAGGAAGATCTTGACGAGCCCCCTCCCTCCCTTCCCCCGCGGCGGTGCCCCCTGGGGCTTCGAGGGTGTTTGGGGCTGGTGAGGGGGCTTTGTGGTGCGCCCCCCCCCGCCCGCCATGNGTGGAGATTGTCCGGGGGCCGCCGCCGCCACCAAGCGCTCGGCGGCGGCCGAGACAGAAAGCGCCAGAATGAAGGCGGCCCTCCACCCCCACACCCCCAACCTTGCCCCTGCACTAGCTGCTACGCGGGCGCCACATAAGGCGGGAGGAGGCCGGTCGGCGCTACCCGGCCGGGGCGACTGACAGCCGGCAGCAAGGCAACGCCNGGGAACCGGCGCTTAAAGGAGAAGCGCGGCTGGAGAGCGGGGGCGGCGGTCTCGCAAGGGATGAGGCAGGGGGAGGCCCGCCTGAACGGGGGCGGCCCCGGAGGGATGTTAGCCCCGTACTGCAGCGCTGGGCCGGCAGCTGCCGGGCAGGAAGATCTTGACGAGCCCCCTCCCTCCCTTCCCCCGCGGCGGTGCCCCCTGGGGCTTCGAGGGTGTTTGGGGCTGGTGAGGGGGCTTTGTGGTGCGCCCCCCCCCGCCCGCCATGGCGCTGCGGGGGGCGGCGAGAGGGGGAGCGCTGAGCTAGGCCGGGGATGGCGGCGTTGTCGTCAGGGGCTGTTCGTGGGACTGCGGCTGCGTCCTCCGCTTTATTCTTTGCTTATGTCCTGGTTTGAGCGACACGGGATTAATTTCTCTGTCAGTAATGTTACTTTTCCGTAAGGTCTCTTCTAATGCTTGGGAAAACTACATTTTTAGAAGGCTCTAGTGTCTGAATTTGTGAAAATATTTACTTTATAGCCAGCTATGGTACGCGGGTTTCAAGCTCTCTGTTTTCGAGCTCACCAGGTGCAGGGATGAGGAGGAGCGAGACC
>VYXH01003098.1:52893-80811 GCA_013397275.1 Burhinus bistriatus
GGCCCGCCCCCCCCCCCCCCCCCAAGCCTTTTCTCATTGAGGCTGAACAACCCCAGCTCTCTAAGCCTCTCCTCATATGACAGATGCTCTAGTCTCTTCATCATCTAGCCCTTCCCTTGACTCCCTCCAGTATGTCTGTGTCTTCCTTGTACTGGTGAGCCCAGAATAAGACTCAGCACTCCAGGGGTCTCACCAGTGCTGGGTTATCGTGGTTTGGACATGGGTAGAGGGGAATAATCACCTCCCTTGACCAGCTGGCCATGGTCTTCCTAATGCAGCCCAGGATCCTGTTGTCCTTCTTGCTACAAAGACTCATTGCTGACTCACAATTTGGTGTCTACCAGGACCCCCAAGTTCTTCTCTGGAGAGCTGCTTTCCAGCTGGTCAGCCCCTGCCTGTACTGGTGCTTAGGTTATTCCTCCTGAGGTACAGGACTTGAATTTTCATCTGTTGAACTTCATGAGAGTCCTGTTGGCCCATCATCTGGGTCACTGACAAAGATGTGAAAGAGTACTGGCCCCAGTATAGACCCCTGCAGTACAGCATTAGTGACTGGTTTCCCGCTGAACTTTGTGCCACTGATCACAACCCTTTGAGCCTAGCAGTTTGTTTGGCCACTCTTCAATTCACATCATTGTCAACTTATCTAGTCCATACTTCATCAGTTCGTTAATGCCAATGTTGTGGGATACAGTGATGAAAGCCTTGCTAAAGCAAACGACTACTGCTCTCCCCTCATCCACCGAGCTAGTCATTTTGTCGTAGAAGGCTATCAGGTTGGTCAGGGGTGATTTTCCCTTTGTAAATTCACACTGACTACTCCCAATCACTTTCTTGTCCTTAATGTGTTTGGAAATTGGTTTCCAGGATTATTTGCCCCATCATCTTCCCAGCGATCAAGGTGAGGCTGACTGGCCTAGAGTTTCCTGGATCCTCCTGCTTGTACTTCTTGAAAATAGGAGTGACGTTTGCTTTCTTTTGTTTCTCAGGACTCTCTCCCAGTTGCCTAGGCCTTTTAAAGATAATCAAAACCAGCCTTACAATGACATTGGCCAACTCCCTCAGCAATTGTGTGTGTGTCCTATCATGTCCCATGGACTTCTGTATGTCTGATTTGTTTAAATGTTCCCTTACCTGATCATCCACTACTGACAGGTAACTCTTCCTTGTTCCAGAATCTCCCACCTGCCTCAGGGGCCTGGGATTCCTGAAGGTCAGCTCCTACCAGAAAAGACCAAAGTGAAAAAAGACATTGAGTACTTCAGTCTTTTTCATGTCCTTCATCAGCAGGTCCCCTGTCCCATTCAGCAATGGACCCACATTTTCCCTAGCCTTCCTTTTGCTGTTTGATGTCCCTGTAAAAGCACTTCCCATTGCTCTTCATGTTCCCTCAACAGATTTAATTCCTGGTGGGCCTTGCTTTTCCTATCCCCATCCCTGCACACTCGGCCGATGTTTCTTTGTTCCTCATAGGTCACCTACTCCTGCTTTCACCTCTTGTACGCTTCCTTTTTGTTTGACTTTTGTCAGGAACACTTTGTTCATTCATGCAAGCCTCCTGTGACCTGTGCTTGACTTCCTCCATGTTGGGCGGGACCATTCTGGTACTTGAAGGAGGTGATCCTTGAAAATCAGTCAGCTGGATGTCTGGATATTAAGGTGAAAAAGTACATTCAAGAGAGCTACAAAATATATCTATCTCTTACAGAGGAATTAGTTATAAACCACATTCTCTGTTTCACTGACTGAAGAGACTTAGTTCTCCTATTTCCTTCCACTGTGGGTTTTGCAGAAGGTAGATAAGGTTTGGAAGAGATGGGGAGCATACTGTGTAGTTTGTGCTGGTTTTTAACTAAACTTTATCTGCCATAACAGTGTGAATTGCAATTACAGCATAACTGAAGAGTAAATTAATGAAATATCCTGTAGGAAGAAGTCCAGAGCTGAACTCACTATTTATGTGACTGTTGTCATTTTGAATTACATTTTCAAGTATTCAACTCTGAACAGAGACACAAAATGTAGTATTGTTCATTTGTTTTTAATCCCCAAGCATTAACAAATCTACTTTTAGAAAGGCAATCCTTTCTGAAAAACAGAAAATCCTAAGCTGTCCTACCTTGAATCACGTACAGAAAATTTCTTAAATTGTTCACAAATTAAAGTGAATGTATGCATATATATGAAATACATCTATGTATCTGTTTACAGGTACACATTTCTATCCAGAGATGTTCACTGTTACCAACTCTTGATACATTCTCATGGTGTTTTCCTTAAAGGCTCAGCTTCCAGGGTCAGGTGATTACATAAATCTGTATTTGAATTTTAAATAAAAGTTAGTTCTTGCCCGGCACATTCAGAGACTCAAATGCAATATAAACAATGTTTGAAACAAATAAGGATTTCAATGCCTAAATGAGAGGCCAGGACCTGAACGCTTTGTAAGTTTCATAAAAAAACACAAAGCAAATAAAGGCAGCCAACTTTGAATTTAATTTATTTTAAGCCGATGTCTCAATTTTTTGAAACTTGCTCACAATTTCTGGCAGGAGTTTCTCATTAACTGCATTGTGATAGGGATATTAAACCCCACAGTAGAGGTGGGAAAACACTTGGAATGTCTCAAACTCTTGCTTTAATCACTACAGGCCTATCTGAATTGAAGGCTCTGCCATGAAATAAAGGTGGCAAGGGAGAACAGAGTCTGACTGATGAGCCAGTGGTAATCCCAGTAAGAAAAGCCAAACATAGCGAGTCGACTGGAGCAGAGGCAGGAGAGGGTGAGCTTCTCGGGCAGTCAGGACTTTTCAACCCATATGGTGCTCTCTGAGGATCTACCACTACCCCCAGGCTAACCTAACCCAGATACAAGGTGCTTGGTACAGGACTGGAGCCCCTGAACAGGACCTACGTAGGGACTGACCTCCTCCGTGTCAGATTCAAACAGCAGATGGAGTCCCTCAGGCTCAGGCATGTGCATTTGACAGCAATGGTTAGACCCCATTAAATTTAATTTGTCCCTAAATCTTTGCTCTCTGTAAGCATTAATCATCATGAATAATGGTCAAATAGATAATCCCTTGAGGAAAAAAATCTATCTGGGATTAAACTGAACCATTAGGCTCAACTCAGATATGCTACAACATGTATCCTGGTTGACACAGAATGATTTCTGGAGCTGTTCCTGAGGGCTCAGACACCTGGGTTAACTGGCCAAGAGACAGCGGACAGGAGGCACCTCTTCTTGCTCACAGAAATCATGTCAATGCACAAAAGTAACACAATATTGCTGACACCTTGTATAGTCTTGTGCAGGAAAATAATTTCTTCTTCTGAGGAGATATCCATTCTTAGCCTCTGTGGTGAGACTTAAAAATGCAAGGAAAACCTCCTATCTTGCCTTCGGTGTTACTATCACACAGCAGTATGTACAGAAAAAAAAAAATCAACTAGACCTCCTGGTGTGGGAGGACAGGAATGTAGCTATTCTCAGGGGGAAGGTGTAGAGTATAGTAGGATAGAAATAGGATAGAAAGAAGGGAAGGGAAGGGAAGGGAAAGGAAGGGAAAGGAAGGGAAAGGAAGGGAAAGGAAGAATAGATGTTGGTGGTCATGGCAGAAGTGATTGTGATGTGATCAGAAGCTTGGCTGAAGCCACCAACCAGTTAGGCCATCTGGCATGTAACAAATGCATTTCAGTCATCACTGGCTTGGGTTGATTTAAGGTGAGAGGCTGAGCACTAAAGAGCTCTGGGTCTCATTGCGAGTGCTGTGATCCCAACAGGGTAGACAGCTTATGATGTTAATATTTGTTCTTGCCCTCCCCAATTTAGAATACTTAAGACTTTGGAGGGGAAAAAAATTAGGAAATACGGTGGTTATTTGGTTGTATTTACAAATCTGTAATTTTCTTCTTATTCTAGCAATTACTTCAATTAACTCTGTGGATGTTAGCTTTATTATTACATTTGTCAGTATCTGTCACTGTAAAAAAAATCTCAATAAATGGCCTCAATTTCTCTTCTAGAGTAATCTCATTAGCCTCTAAGTGAACAAAATATTTAATTTGTTGCCATAGCAGTGGAGTTTTGAGAAATAAATGGTGACCTGCATAGAGAACTAGCACAAACCTGATGAGCATGTACTAAGATTATTATAACATCAGAGATTGGCTTTACTAGCTCCAAGAAGCACAATAGTTGTGACAGCTACCATGTTGTGTTTGTGAAAATTAGCATCAACCTGGCTGAATTAGATCTCCCCCCCCAAAACTTGAATTTTTTTCTTACTTTTAATCTAAGGCTTGTGTGGAATTGATTATACCAACTACCTACATGGCTAAAGTAAAAGCACATTGTAGTGTTAGGAATTAGAATCACAAGTGTCAAAAAACTGCCTTCTTAAACCTATCACAGCATCATGACTTAAAGGCTAAGACATGAACGTGGAAGATAAGAAACCCAGAGCATAGTTTTTATTTTTGCACTGAAGTAAAAATGTTTGGGAAAGGCCTCTGCTGGGCAAAAACAGTGACAGAGAGCAAAAGAAGGGATGAGATTTTCCAGGAAGGAGGTGAGGAGAAAGCACGCAACATTCAATGCTGCTAAGGTCCTTGGCGTTCTACTGTGTATGTACCATGTTTGTGACCCATGCCGGGGCACAGGCCCTGACTCAGTAACAACTAAAGTTGACTGACCTCGCTTGTGTGCTTGAAAGCTACCTTCCTAGCAGGCAGTAAGCCAGCTAGTCTCTCCTCCAAATTGGTTTCCTCCAGATAGGATTCCAGAAGCTATGTAAGATGAACTGAAGGGTGGACTATCAGAGACTACAGCCTTGGTGTGAAACACAAAGTGAACTAAATTGACAGAACTGGGGCACCCTTAGAGCAGCCTGAAGGAAAGCTGCGGCGCTTTACACAGGAATGTCGATATTTTTCTCATCTGCAGACCCTTACAGGTTGTCAAGTGGACGCATTGCCCTATCTACAGCAAATTCAAGCCTACTGACAATTGGTTAGTATTCCCCAGCTACTTTTTGCAGACCCGGTGTGTGTATGAACCATAAGCTGAATACTACTGGGTCTCTTAAATCAAGTGTGAGCTCATCCAGAGCATCCATTCTTGAGAAGAGGCAATATAGTTGCTGAAAGACACCATGGCCACCTCTCCTTTTACTTAGTCAGAGTTATAACAAGTGTTTTAGCATAAATCTGTACTGCAGCACATCAGGTTGCCAGCACGAGTCCATCTGACCACCGTCACTGTGCAGCACATCTCCAAAGAAGTCTCTCCATCTGGGACCATCATCAGTGTCCCCACAGACGTCACTGTCTTTGTAAGTATCTGCTGGGCACTTCTGGCGGGGATCTGGCCCTGCAGGAAAGCCATGACAGGATCTTGCTTGCTTTTGTGCATCCTTTGAGGTTTGTGTCCTGCTCTCTCCTGAGCACTGCAGTGCCCCAGTGGGGATACTTCAAGGGCTCTAGATGTTTTATCCCTCTTAAGACTTGCTCTGGCCAAGCACCTCAGGGTTCTGGACCAAAACTCAAGGCAGAGACTGAGCTCCACCATAACCAGTGCTAGACTACTGCTAGAGTCCCAGGAGAGGGTGGGTTGATAACAGGGCTGATCCAGTGCGTACATTCCCTCTTTATTGGGACAAGTGTGAGCTGCTCTCCTTGTGCTTTGCCGCTGAGGGTGTGGATGTGGATGGAGAAGAGGAAACTTTCCTTGGGACATTCATGTACAACATGGCAAAAGAGGCCATTCAGACCTTCCCTCTGAAGGTATAATCACAAACCATGTAAATATGCCAAAGTTTTAAATACAAGACCTTTTGTCTTAGCTGGAATGGCTGTTACTCATGTTCCTGTGGGAAGGACAGGCTTCAGCCACTTACCCTTAGGCATATATGTGTCACCTGTGCTACTACCTATAGCCAGCTTAAAGCCAGCTTTGGCACATCTACAAGAAACACAAACCATTGATGTTGATACACGATGAGAAACATGGCAGGGAACCTTCCTCCAACAGGCTGTTTCCACCTCCTCCTAACGTGCTGCCTGACCTTGGGCAGGCGCTTCTTGTTTGGTCCTGCCCATCTGTAGCATTACAGGAGGGCGGCTCTTGCCTTTCTTTGCAAAGGGCTCTGCTGATGTCCACACACAAATCTCAGCACTGCTCAGAGAGCCCTGAGCTAGCAGGCAGCCCAGGCACTGTGGTCCCCATCGGGCTGCAGGTAGGGTCGTTGCTGCTGAAATGCAAAACTCACCAACCCGTTTGACCAAACGGCTCCGGGAGCTGCAGGAAGCCTGAGGAAAAACCAGCTGGTGGAGCTGGAGCCCCGGCCACCACTGGCTGCATTTATTAGCCCAGCCCTGGGTGAACTCTGGCTTGTTTAGGTCAGAAAATAAAAACTCTTGCACATGGTAAAGCTTATTACCTCACTCATACCACACCAACAGCAATAAAGGCGCCTGCAATGACCTGGCTTCCCTCCTTTTCAGCTTGGTTTTCTGTGCACCATATTCCCCAGAGCTTCCAGTCTCAGGGCGAAATATCCGTTTGCAATCCATCAGTAAAGAGGGCTACATGAAAACAGCAGTATTTTAAACTACCTGTAAAATGTAATCCATATTACTTTTAGGAAGAAATACTTGAAGGACTGGAAATGTGGAAAAAAAAAAAATCATGAAAAATATTTACATTTTAAATAGTCCTTTAGGTAAGTAGGTTCTAAAAATTATCCCTGCTTCAATATAAACATCCCTATATATCTATATTGCCAGATATTAAACACCAGATGACTTTTTTACCACATTTCATCTCATGCAATTGTCAGTGCTTCACTCACCTACTCAAAGTACATATTATAATCAGACAATCTTATTATTCATTGCAACAATTTCAGAGGACAAGTACAACGACTGATAGGTCATATTTTACTGATTTATTTAGTTATTACTAGGTGTGAGAAAGATGACAAAATCAGATGCAGGACAAGCAAGCACACTGAAATGTTCAAAACTGTTTTTTTACAAAAGATTCTGCAAAATAGCCTTACTGGTTTCAGCGGATGCGCTCACGGTGTGCAGGAGCAGAGTTTCACAGAGTCCTCGCCCAGCTGTATTTCAGTTACCAGAATGGGTTTTTCTCTGGATACCCGGAATATAGGCGCCTATCCAAAACTCATCAAAATCTGTGGGAAACTTTCCACATAGATAACCAGGCTTTCAGATCAGGCTGTTCAATTCAGTGACAAAGCTATAGGGGTTTTTCAGAAAAAAATAAACCAGTACCACTTTCTTTAAACCATCAGAATGCCTCCCTTCTCACACCGAAAAGTTCAGTTGTGGTTAAGAGACTGAAAGGAACTCAGACAATTTATTTGAAAGTCATACTTTACAAGTACAGCAAGAATGTACACTTTTACACATTCACAGTCCTACTTTCAGAATCTGTTTTGATATTAGACATTACAAATGACTTAATGGAATTATAAATCATATTCTACTAATACTTAAGCATCACAACTAATACTTATGCATCACAAAAGGTTAATATTCTGTATTTTTTTGCAAGACAGACATGAAATCATCAGAAGACATTCCTTTATAACACATGTGACATGGCATAACAAGTATTATGTATTGTACTTATTTCAGATATAGTCTAGACTTCAAAGTATTTATCACAGCATTCATTATAAATAGCAACCAATGGAAAATATCTCAAATGTCACAAATTTTAATCTAAAAATTGAAAATAAATTGAAGTATCTGACAATCATGACCTGCAGAAAAACATTTATTCTGGTGGAAGAGTAGATTGGGTGGGGGAACACACCAAAAGAACACATGTAAAGATTAAAGATAAACTTTCAAGAAAACCATCTTAAACTCTCACAGATTTTGTCAGAGATGAGTATAAATGAAAGTACTATAAAAATATTTTTTCTGCATTTTCTCCCATTTATTTAATTTGAAGTTTTGATGGTACCTGGTGACAGTGGATGCAGACTTGTCCAACTGCAGCAGATGATGGAAGAGTAGACCTACCACTATTTTGCATCGCTACACCATTTTATATCTGGGTCCAGTTCTACAGTATCTGCAAAAGCTTTCTGACCTGGGACCTGTCCCACAGGACTGATTATAGTGTGGGAAGCAGGACTTTAGTTAGCCATATTCTCTATCTGGACTTTTGGGATTTTTTTCTTATGGAAGCAATGTGACATCCATAAAACCTGAACTCATTTTTCAATCATTTCGTTTTAAACTGGCCCTCAAGCCACTATGTTCTCGCTGTCAAGAAGAGTCCAAGTTAGGAGTATTACAGTTTATTGCAGCCTTCAGATCTTAATTTTGAAGGGATGTTTTCTATTTCTTTTTATAGCTTGGAAGGTGGCACAGGAACCATCCAGCCGGTCCAAGTACTGCCAGCGAAAATGCTGAGAATCCAATAATTGTCTCCTAAATTAAAGGAAATAAGGTTAAATAAAGATAAACAAATTGGAATGTGCCCAGGGTAAGCAGTCTATTGCCAAGCAAATTATGTGCTATTATTGAACTTCTGCAGCTGTAATCCCAAAGACATGACAGATTCTAAAGGAAAAATAATCCACAGAGGATTGTTTTACATGTCTGGACTAGGAGCACTAGTAACCCATGGCAGCTCAAAAAAAAAAATCTTAGTCCATGCCATGCACAAACATGCTTACACAAGACACATTTAGAAGCACAAGGCACATTAAAAGAGATGGCAAATGTCTTATTTTCACACAGATTCAGTAGCTTTTGTGCCTATTTCTTGAGCTTTTTATGAATAAAATCTCTCCAGAAACAGCATTATTTGCTTAACTGTTATAGTAGTACAGCTCACCACTAATATGCAAGAGCTTTGGGTACCTACTAACACTGGGAGCTGATATAATAGGGGAGACATTTGCTGCTAAAATTTAGTTGCAAGTCTTCTATAATCACATATCAGAGTACTTGTGCTGGGGACTATAGTCAAAGCTCACAACAGGGCACCCCACAGAAATGGGATTTTGTGACATATGTCTCTGGAGGATGCTGTGACAGCACTCCTTTCCTCTCAGGAACACACTTGCTGTCTAGGTGGTGGGAGGAGAGAAACTTCTGTGAGGAGTGGAGGGGAGTTCCTGGGGAGAGCTGGCTTCTAGCTGGGATGAAGAAAACCTACATTGTCTATATGGAAGAGGACAGCAAGAGGAAGCTCTTCTGACAATACTGGGACTCACACCTAAGCTCTGGGTGAGGAAAGGAAAAGTGAGGGCACAAAGACAGAACTCACCACCAGTCCCACTTTTTCTTCAGGTGGGGAGCTGTGGATGCAGCGGCTGCTCCAACTGGCAGACCCGAAGCGGAAGAGTCGGGATCCATGGTGCATTATAGGGCCCATTGTTTTATCCCAGTGAGAGGAGAGCACAGCTGGGCTATCCTGAGCAGGCAGTAACTACTGCTGCGAGCAGTTTCCCAGTCCTTTGCTATTTTCTATTGCTCAAAGCCTGTAGGATGCTGAATTCTTGTCAATAAAGGTAAGGAGTCCTTCTGCTTGACAGTCAAATCCCTTCATTTCTAAGTTGGGCACAAGAAGCACCAATACAAACCAAAACATACTGGGTGGCTGCTGTCCTTGGGTCGGCACCAGCAGGAATGTGAGCAAGTGCCTCCTCTCTGGGCAAGGACCACCTTGGGGTGATGCGGCCACCTCCCACGGGCTCGCTGAGTGATGCTGCTGAGAACAGCAGATGGGAGGAGTCTGTCTCTGCTGCTGATGCTGTGAGGCAAACTGGAGATAACTGTCTGTCCTTCCATCTACTAGAGCCTTAACAGTCTTTTTTTCCCCTATATTCATATGCACGTGCCTCTCCACACAAATTATTTGCACCCCCAGTCACACACTCTCTGAAATTCCCATTTGCCCACACTTGCAGTTCACTTACCACCTTCATCCAAAAAATGGTCTGACCCATAAGTAACCAGTACCTCAAATAAAATACTTCCCTGCCCCTCACTGCAGAGGATATCTCCTTCCTCCGCATCCTACCCAAAACATCGCTAATCCTGGTGTACAGAGAAGCTGTGAAGCAGCCTGCTGGGAGGGCGGCCGTCCGCAGCAGGGAAATGTCAAACCACCTGCCTGGGTCCAGCATCAAAGCAGAATGTGTGACAGGGCACCAATCAAAGGCAGAAAATGTTATCAGCATTGCTGGTAGGAGATTATTTAAGAACAGAAGTAGGTGGGCAGGCACAGAGGGGGATGTGTCCACTCCTCTGCACGCAGAGCTGGATGGATGCTGGAGAGCTACGGTGCCATGGCACTAAGCCCAAGCTTAGGGGCTATTAGCCCAGGACCAGCACCATGCTAATTAAGCAACTCAACTTGCAAATTGGGGCTGGTTTAGAGCCAGTCAGCTTTCACCAACAGTAATCAGACATCTGACAGTCTATGCACATCTGTATAAAATGTGTTACTTCTGCACTGGGAGGTTAAGAGGCAGGGAAGTAAATAATTCTCCCCTCAGCTATGGACTGTGCCATTTCCAGGATGAACACTTTTGATAGATGAAATCTGTGTTCGTTACATGCAGACATGCAGATTTTCACTCAGCTGCAGTAAACGTGCAACTTATTAGATTTCCTACTAATTTCTAAATACATTTTATTCATTTCTTCTGTGCTTTCTCCTGTCTTTAATTACCAAAGCCCGAAGCAGACAACTATGGCGTCCTTCTCTAGGCTTCTCATCCAAGCACATCCTTGAAGCTGACTTCCAAGACAGCCTGCAACGCGGCGGTGGTGGTGAGAGCCTCAGCCTGAGGGGTTTTGACAATGTGCAGAATATGTTAGCAAGGTGTGAAGAGCAAAGAGCTAGCAGTCTACACAAACAAACAATAGTGGGTGAGTGATTAAACAGACACATCTGACATGTATTTTACCAGTGCTGTGGTTTTGTTATCTCGGTAAATTTACTTGCTCAATTTTATGGAGGAAGAGACAACAAGTTTTTTTTCCTGTAAATTCTCCCCAAACACTAAATATCCTACCTGTCTGTAACACATACAGAATTTGTCCAGAAATAAGTACGTCTGGGAGGTGTGTCTAGAGTAACTAGAGAGCACAAGACTGACTTGCATTCATCAGCTGTGGCAATAGCAGCTAAGCACGCAGCAGATAACCCTGAGCAACCAAACTTCCTGAGACAGACACTCTAACACCAAGAGATTGCCCTAGATATATTATATATGATATTTTAAAATAACAGTTTTCAAGTTCTACTACTTGTTTTCAGGTATTTAGCTTTTGGGTTTCGTGATTTCTACATGAACCTTATTTTTCTCTACAGCTGTGAGGATTAGAAACTTCATAAAGTTATATTGAGATTCTCCTTTCATCTTCCAGCTATCTCCTGCACAGACCTCGCTAGCATTAATTCCTGTATTAAAATGAAATCAAGCACTGTCCTACAATAGCAACAATGGCTCTCATTAATCTGACTGGGCTTGGCAATTATTTTCCAGCTTTCTGCACATTCACTAGAAAATGAGACATAATCTTATTTTTCTAGCAAACCTGCCAACTACTCAGCTATAAAGTCCAAACTACTCTTCCCCATCACCATAGCCCTCTGCTCGCAGTAGTGCTGCACCCCGGCATTTACAGCCAGTCTAGGTATTTTCACATAGCAGTGAAGAGGATTTGTCAAAGTGTCCCCAAAAAGACTCCGGGGTGCTTGGCTCAGCACTGGCCCTTTTGCTCCTCGCCAGGCTGTGTCTCATTTAGTGCCTGGGGATGCTCCGCCTGCTCCAGCCTCCCCTATACTTGCACTGCCAGCCCTCCAGACACTACTTATACACCACGTGTGAACATTAGGAGGTTTCGCACATTAAATTTAGATTTGAAAAGCCTTTTGCTGTTCCTAGGTTTGTTATTGGTCCCCTCAGGGTGGCAGGAGGACTCCAAAGCTCTCCTGGCAGAGTTTATCCAGCAGCTTTCTTCTTCTCCACTGCCTTAAAAACACACTCTGTATTTTTCCCAACATACCTGATCCCACAGGATGGTTCCTTGCTCGTTCTCTCTTTCAGAGCCCTGCTTTTCTACCTATTTGCTCTTTAGACTGCTACCACTGGAATAATTTCATTTTGAGTTACTGAGGTCCCTTCTTTTGTGTTCCTTAGCTCGCACCATTTCCTCACATCCTAGCTGAGAGGACAGATTCTCTCCCCACTGCTACAGTGATACAGGTTATAACGTCCCCATCAGTGCCAGAGCAAAGCACTTCCAATTAACGTACGCAGTGACAGCACCGACCCTCTGATGTTGTAGCCCATTTTCTTCCTCATCTGCTTCTGGGGGGAAATTGTAGATAACAGCGTAAGGCTGTTTCAGCAGTTTTCTTTCAGCACGAGATTGCTGTGTTATTCTTTTTAAAACGTTGAAGCGGGTGTGCAGGAAGTTAATGCTGGTCCGTATTTTCCGTAGTAGTCTGTTTCAGAATATCACCAGAGGAAACCGAGCCTGCTGCACAGAGAATCTTTACTTTCCTTGGTCATTGAAATTGAAATTCTTATTTTAAAGGGAATGGAACATACTGAACTATGACAAATGTTGAAAATTCTCTGAAAATTACCACTCATTATCACTAATCTACAGATCCTCAGTTTTCTCTGTCCTGATAAAATGACTCCAATGACATCACTGGAGAGAGAATTTTTAACCACTTTTTTTTTTTCCTAGTCTATCTATGTTTAGTAATACTCCCATGAATAAAACTCTTGATATCATCTTTGAAAGACTATTTCTAATTGTCTTTGCTTTTTCACTGATGAAAACATTTCAGTCAGAATGAACTAGTTTCTGAACTATCACTGTCATAAAAGATGAAAGATGCATCAAGATACAGAGGAATTCAAAACAGAAGTCTTACAGCAATGTAAAATTAGGACAGTTGTACTAATAGTGGTATTTAACCAGTAGAGCTATGGTGAAATTTAAATATCTAATTTGAAAAAGAATAAGCACAATTGCTTTGTTTTTCTGGGAGGTTTTTCTTTCTTTTATTTTAGTGAGAAAAATTAGAGCAGGGTCAATTTCTAATGTTGTAACTTTCTTTCCATGGGTTTTATATGGAAGAAAAACAATTCTATTTCCACTGCTTGGACACATCAAAAAATCTGCCTTCAATAAAATTAAATATACTCATCTTTATAAATGTGCCTGGTATGAGGAATATTCTATTTTTTCCATAAATTGCAGATCACTAATAAGTATAGTGATATATAGAGGATTTGGTGATCATTCTCCTCTTGGCCACTTCTTTAGATACAGACCACCACCCTTTCCGATTCTGCAAACAGAAACTATTCTAATGTCTGTTTCTAGGATAGACCCAATCCAGACGTGTTTTAACACAAATTCACCATCTTTTTGTTCTGAACCTTAGTGGACTGCTTGTTTAAGCCGCACGGGCTCTTAAAAGCACTTTGGGGAGAAAAGGCTGGAAGTGGTTTTCCTGAAGGCAGCAGTGGGACTTGGCCAAACTGCCTGCCAGCAGAACCCTGAGCCCAGTACCCTGCACACAGGGTAACCTGGCTCTCTCCGAGCCACCACCTGGGCTTTTTGTGTCTTTCCAGCGCAAACACTGCCACCTGGGGACGGCAGGGCTGAGTCTCGCTCCGATTTTGAAGTGGAAAAGCTCATTAACTTCATTCAGTGAAGCTGCTCCTGAATGACAAGAGTATATCAGAGAGAGGAATCAAACGCTGGAATCGGATGCTGCGTGTTTATAATCCGGAATGTATTTTGCTCAAGAGCATTGCCAAAGCAGGCTTAATAACACTCAAGTCATCATTGCATTTGAATAAACAAACCATTTACAAGCTAATTATAGATATCATCTTGCCTTGAGTATTTACTCAGTATTTTATATTCTACAGGTTGTTTTTGTGCAGAAGAAAAAATGAAAGCAAGTACTTCTTTAACATAATCCTTCTTTTAAGAAAAGCAGCTGAATAATTCTTGTGTCCTAGAACACAGACATAACAAATTTCTTGTTCATAATTCTAAAACTGTTTTTATTCTGAAAAAAAAAAAAAAAAAAATGTTCTTCCTCTCAACTCTGGTCTCCAGTGAATTCATCCCCCAGCCTTTACTGAGGTATCTGAGTTAGGAGCGTGGACACCATAGATACCTTCTGTCATTGGTTTTTTATTTCTTCATGGTATAGCTCTTCCCTTCCCAGCAATGTGCACCTAAGATCTGAATCTACCATGCAGATGCCTTTCTTCTTCTACCGACTTTAAGAGTGACTGTGCTCCTACCAAAGATACCTTGGTTAAGTACTGACGTTTGATGGGATGAATCTGCCCCTGACTGTTGCCAGGCTCAGAAAATCAACAAGGCTTTCATGATTGGTGTGGGGCTCTCTGCATGGATCTAGCCATGTCCCTACAAATACATGAAAACTGGTATTTCTAATTATTTATGAATTTACCAGAAAGAAAGGCTGGTGCATTATATTCCTGCAAGCATATTACTGAAGTACTGCAAGTACTTCAACATTTAATGTCTGCTCTGCATAATGTGTATACACAAGGAAAAAATACGTTCTTGATTTTGTCAGTGTATTACCCTAAGAACAATAAATATAATATCACTAACATAAGAAAACAATGGATCTATTTGCAAAGACCTATAAATACTGAGGAGGAATACAAGCAAAGAAGAGGAAGGGAGAGAGAAAGGAGAGCAGCAAGGAAGGTTGTGAGGGATCTTGAGATCAGAGCCTGCTGCTTCAGTTCCTATTCTCAAATCTATTTCATTTTAGAAATACCATTAATGGCAAACGGAGAGGTCATTCTCTGTCAGTGTTTCTGAGATTACTGTTAAAGGTTGCACTTGGGGACCCAGGTGCCGCAGAAATTGGAAAGCTGCCCTTGCAATGATTCAGGGCCCGACTGCCAGTTTGTGTAAGAGTTTAGGATGGGTCCACATGCATTTGTCAGCAACTCATTCTCCATCCCAAATTATATTTATGACATATAAAGGCTGAAGAGCAACTAGGCTCAGCCCTCTCGCTGCGAGACTATACAAGAGGGGAAAGAAGTGAATGATTCAGTTTATCATCATGTGGGAAAAAAACCCCAACTTTCGATTTACTGCCTGAACAGAGTATATAAGAGAAGAGATAGTGGAGAGAACTTCCCAGGTGTTAGGACAAGTTAACAAGTGACAAGTTAAGGCAAATAAAACGTTCATGTGTTTTGGTCAAGAGCACAGCACTTCCAAAAGGGCAACATTCTCCTAGGTTTTGAATGACTGCACTAACAAGGAAAATTCCACAAAATGGAATTTACGTAACATAGGCCTGATTCTCTCCGCCTGAAGCCCGGGTAAGTCACCGATGACACCAGAGGACCCAGAGAAGGTTTGGTATGCAGTTGCGTAAACCTTATTTAAGAAGGGCACCAGGTGACTTTTTCATTTGTCATTTACTTCAGGCTCAGTTTGATCAACAATAGCAAAAATAAACGAGCCGAGAAGAAAAATCCTGTAATATATTAATACATCAATCTATGCTGGAATCAAGCATATGCAAAAGCACAAATCTTATTAAACAATACTAAATCTTCTGTTGTTATTTTAATACATATCAAGCTTTTAATTTAATTTCTTCTGGCTTTTTATCATGTCTTTATTTGTTTTAGAATCATAAGGTAATTTTTTGTGCATGCTGTTTTGCTTTGCATGTAATTTAAACCCCTGACAGCTTTTGGTCTTCGAGACCCTTTTCACACTGTAGATGGCACTAAATCATTGCGCAACACAAAGCAGACTCAGTTACCTACATCTGGTTGGGTATACAGTGCCTTTGCTCTGCTTTTGTTCTCCTGAAGGATAAGACTTTTATCCACCTATGTAAATACCATGAAAACCAACTGAAAACTTGCTTGCAACCTGGGACAAAAGATATTCTCTACTATGCTTTTGACTGATGTATATAGTCTACAACATTTTTGTTCTGTAAGCTCAAACAAAACAGCCAAGTGGTGGAAGAGCCGGAAGACAGAGATTACTTGATGTGACTCTACGCTGGGATTCCTCCAGTTGTCCTAGCACAGCTAAATGCCAGCAAAGTCCCAGTTCAAAGTGCGAGCCTCTGAAGGGCACAGCGCTGTAAGACTGCTCTTGGATGTGTTGGGGACCTGGCAGGCAGTTTAACTGGCCAGAGACTGAATGTGGCATCCTGGGCAGTGCAGGGGCAATAGTAAAGGATGCTACTTTCTGTTTCTGGCCACAGCTGCTTCAGTACAAAGCAACTGCTTTTGGGAAAGGCTGAGCATTTTGCAAGTTCCTTTAACAGATATTTCTGTACATGATAAGAACCCAAACTGGCTGCTGCCTTTATTTGCAATCGCAAAAATAATCAATATGTTGCTAACACTGGTAGAAGCAAAGAAATGCTGAATTCTTCTGAAAACTATTCTACTTTCATAAAGGCCCTTTATTTCAATTTGGGGATTCGTCCTACATCCACCAGTCTGTGATACTGTTCCTATCAATTTTAGTGGGACAACATCAGCTTTTTGCCCTTTTACTTGAGACACTAAAATTTCAAGACTTTAACAGTATTTGACTTTTCCCTTCTGTTTAAATGAAGATGAGACTCCTTAGTTTTTCTGCAGGGAGCACTAAGCGAGCTAAGTACTGTTTATATTTTTCCCTTGGAATCTGATGAATAAGCAAATGATAGTCTAGAGTCTCAGCTGGTATGAGCTGGCACTGCACAGCTGAAGACAGCGGCACTGGGCCAACCCAGAGAGAAGGAGGAGCTGGCCCATGGTACGACACAAAACTGATCCCAATGTCTGGCAGTCATTAGCTGGAGGCATTCTTGCAAAAGCAAGCAAGTCTTAGTACCAATTCATCCAATTTGGAGAAATGCACTGTGCCTACTTTGAAAATCACTGCGCTTATTACTTTTAAAATCACCTCGTGTTTCTTTTTTTCATCAGATCCCAAGAACACATAACCTTTTGGCTTTATCTTCAGTTGCGGGTAGGCATCACAAAGTAATTGCCATGTTCAGCTCTGGATGATGACCTAATCCTGGGGCCCAGTCCAGAGCCAGGTCATTCATTTCAGTGGGTGATCTTTGACATCTTTGTCTTCTGCCTGCAATACTTGTTTTTATGTCCAAAGTTTGCTCACAGCGAATTACGGACTGAAAGTGAATTCTGCCCATAGGAATCTAAGGGCACGTCTCTGGTGTGCAGCAAAGAAATGCAGAGATTCCTGAGCTGGTAGAGATGATGTCAGCTCTGGAAATGCCCAACACCTTGCTAAACATCTGTACCACTCTTGGAGTCAGGTTAATATTCCCAAGCAGTGATGTGTGGATGTAATAGCTCGGCTGCACTAGCTCCACTGCTGTGAGAAAAGACTTTTGCTCACAGTGCCTAATCCTGGATTGGTGTCTCCAGAGCAGGTTTAATTCAGCAGGGTATGGACTGCCAATACATGTTATGCCACAAGACTATCCATATATCGACATACAAACTCCTGAGTGAGCTACACGAGTCTAAATGAGCCAAATAAAACAACTCTTTAGAACATGAAGTACAGAGAGAATCGGACACCAAGGGGGGAAATTATCAGGATCTAACACCAATTCATTTTTGTTCTCCAATATCATAAAGGGAATTGGTGGAGTCACTGTCCCAACAAAGTCTCAGAGGCCTATCTTTACCCTGAAACGCCACTTTCACAAGCAGCTTCTGCTTTTGCATCGCCAGGCAGCTGCAGAGGTCTACAGAAGCAAAGCTGGTCTTACTAAGGTAACACCTTCTGGCACATCAGGCTCCTTTATTTCTAAAGGGCAGAACTTGAGCCAAAAATAAATGTACATGTGGTGGGAAAAGCAAGGAGCAACAAGGCAAATGCCATATGCAGCACAGCAAGCGGTAGCAGCATACCATGGCTCATAAGATTCATAGCAGAAGTTAATTTTAAGGAGGGATTTTTAAAAAGCCTTTTGCACAGTTCTCCTCCCACGTACATGGGATGGCCTGGGGCAGAGGATGAAAGTGCTTGGGAGAAAACAAAGATCAGTGTACAATGAATGTTAACTTCAAAGGCAAAAAGGGAGGCGGAGTCAAAAGCTTGAAACATAAGCAAAACCAGACTTTCAGCAAATTATAATTTAAACCACTGTGATGTTCTATCCATTTCAGTTTACTGCATTCAGGGTTGACTTTATCTGTTAAGATCTGCATCTATACACTGCATCCAAAGACCCATGAACCGTCAATCAACATAGAACTACATCTGGCACAGCTTAAACCTACTTCTATTTAAAGGGACTTTCAGGGCAACCATCTCATTCAGGTAATTGCTGTAACCCCTTCTGTTATCTTGAATGCTTTGCATAGGTTATATGCATACTAAACGTTCTATATATATGGCAGGCTGGTGCAGCAAATTCTAATCCTCGGTTGTGATGACTTCGGGATACAGTCCCTCATCCCCAGCAGTGATCCCATGAAAATAATAGGACCCCACTAAAATGTATAAAAGTTCATACATGACCTCCTCAGATCTTACCTTCACACTTAAAAGACTCAGCAGAATCTGAGTGTCAATATTTGTGTGATTTTCTATCCACTTTTCCTCCTTTTTCTCTCCTAAGAGAAAACTTTGCTAACACTCTTAACGTCATCTCGGATCTCACAGTAGGAGTTACAGGTTTTCATTAACTGTTAATTATTAACCAAAATCTCTTAATAACATTTCATTTATCCCTGAAATGCCTTGTGGCTTGGTGTGGAATTGCAGATCTCCCTGGCACAATCAGCACCGCTACTGTCAGGAAGCAAAACATGGGTCAGTCCCAGCTGCAGTACAGCTAACTCTCATCTCTCATGCACCTCTCAGTCAGAGGCCTTCTAAGGCAAAAAAACCTCAGATTACACTTCATAGCTTCCTCCTTTCCAGGATTTGGGTCTTCATGCATAGTCTGAGAGTACCTCAGGACAGGAGTTTCTCATTAACTTACTTTGCTTCTCAAACTCTTTATTAAGGTCAGCATACAGAGAAGGAAAGCTGGTCAGCTGGAGTAGTCTGCAGAAGCACCAGCAGCTGGGGATGAATAAGCTGCTCTTCCAAGATGTCAGCTGCTTTTGAAGTCAAAGAGCCAGGGTCCAGGCAGCAAGCAAGGATTTAGCACTGAGGGTGAAGGAAGAAAAGCCACATTCCCTAAAAGACTTAAGACACACAACCTCCACGAAGGAAATAAAAAATGGCATCAACCTCTCCTGAACTGGGAGACCCATAAAATACTCTGTCCTGCTGTGGCAAGAGAAGTGCATTCAAACTCCTGGAAAAAGATGAGGAAGCCCCGCCAATTCACTGATTCTTTCCTCATGCTCTTCATCCACGCAAGTGCCAAGGATACTGCTAGGAGAGAGCCTCAAGGGATCAGAAGCAACTGCAAGGTGCAAAGAGCAAGGGTGAGGCAGCAGGGAATTCAGCTTGTACTCTTTTTTCTTCTTCCAGTTATGAATTAAGGGCAAGGAAGTGAGATGCATCTTGGAAATGAGCATTTTTATGCATAAATGGTAACAGCAGAAGGACTTGGGTTTTCTGAGCACGGAAACGCTGTTCTACAAATTACCGAGTAGATGTTCAGTCTACCTTGTCAAGAAGGGGGGACAGTATCTTTGCTTTGTGTTCTTAAGGGTCATAAGGAGGTCGTGACGGACAGTGAGTCAACTCCCTGAACATCTCAGATATCTGTATATTAATGCAAGAAATACAGGAACAAGAAATGCTGGGAACCTTAAATATAATAACCCAGTTACAACTGAATTTGCGCAACTGAGAGTGGGATAACTCATGTTACTGTAATATTAACATATGGATAATGATAAAGAAGGAAATGCACAAGGGTGGTGTCACAGGGACATTAAACAGGGCAAATCATGCAGACAAGGCTTTTTGAGAGCAGCTAGTAGAATCAGCCAAAACTCCAGATTTGGAAATAATGGAGACTTTGCCATCTGCACATATATTAGGCAAAAAAAGATACAGAACAGATTGTGCAGCAAACTCTTGGAAGGCATTGGTGATGTGTTTATTCAGAATACAGCTAGAAGGGAGCTCACTTTCCATTTGATTGCAAGCAGTAGGGAGGAACTGGCTGAGAATGTATAGAGGAAAGGTAGCTGAGACCATGAAACAAGTGTCCCTCGTTTTCATGAAGGCAGTGAGGAAGAACAGTAAAATAAAGATCGTGAACTCTGCTTTCTATGAAATTCAATAAACTCACAGATCCTAAGGAAAATACGCCCAAGGGGAAAAAGAGTCTCAGAAAATTGGCACTTCCTTAGAAAAATATGAATGGCACAGTTGCAGGGTAACCCAAAGTGAAGAAAGAACAGGACATGCATATAACAAGAAGCCCACTTGTCTCAGTCACAGACAATTTGGCATAAACAAGAAGAAATTTTGACAAAGAACAAAGGACAATATTCTGCACCCAGGATAACAGATAGCACAAAACACAAAAAGATAAAAATTGGCTTACTCAATCATTTTGCAGAAGACGATGACAGAGATGCACCAAATGACAACTTAAACCTTGGTAAGCATTATGCTGCTGGAGAAAAGGGTGCTTGCATTGGGAGATACAGACAAAAGCATCATATGTGAAGTATTTGAAGGAGTCCCCTACAGCACATGCCACTGGTAAAACCTGTGCTGCAATTTGGCTTCCAGTTTGGGACCTGTACTTCAAGAAAGATGTCAACTAATCACAATGACAAGAAAGAAGTGAGGAGAATGATCAAGAATCACAAAACACAACCACAGGGAAACACTGAAGAAACTGGAATTATTTAGTTTAAAAAGTGCAGTGGGGGAGAAGGTGACTGTCTTCCAGAATTGTCCTATAAAAGTAGTTGCACAGACTAAGAGAATAATCTGTTTCCTGTGTCTGCTGTTGACGGGACAAAAAGTAGTAAAGTTAAATTGCAGTAAAGGAGATTTAGCTTTGACACTACAAAAATTTTGTTGATTGAGAGCAATCCTTTACTGTGCTCAGCTCTCTTTAGGGAGGTTAGGAGATCTCCATCATGTTGACTGCTTCCTTCCAGGTTGACTCCCTCTGACTGCTGGCTACTCTGCCTGTTGCTCTCACTCGGCACTCCAAAAACTTTCAGCATCTGAAGGTGTTGTTAGCATTGCTCTTTCACTGACAATGACTGACTGCTTCAATTTGTTTCTAACCCTACCTCTTTCAGAAACCAGAAACTCAGTTAGTCTTGTCCAGAAACCACTCAGCTTGACAACAGCTTCATCATCCAGATTTCTTTATTAAGGCAGTAGAGCAAGTAGCGCTAATAACTTCGCAGGATTCATCCAGTGTTGATCAAGCAACATCTCAGGAGGATTACCAGTTCAGCAACTTGAATACAAAGCACAGGCTTTATACACAAGTCATCAGTTCTTGTACCATGTGTTCTCCCACTGATCATCTACTATCATCTTTCTAGCATGAACTTCCTAACCAGTTAGTTTATCCATACATTAAGCACATAGACAAATTCCAGCCAGAGCTACGAATTTAGCGGACACTATGTAACTTCAAAAGCTGTATCTAGGTTTCAATGGATAACTATTTTTAATATCAGTAACTGCACTTTACGACATCCAGATCCAACTAGGTCACAGCAGGGTCTCACCAGATAGATAGGATGGACCTCTTCTGGGTATAAATCAGGGATGTACATTGTAAAAAATACGTTGTCCATATGTCGACCTTTGCTCAGCATGTTGCAGAACTTGGAAGGTGCAGATGGCATGAGGCAAGCAATTCCAGGAAGAAAAAGGACGGTCTCATAGCTAAGTGCTCTCCCGGGAATCCAACCTTGCCTCTGCCAAAGACTTACAATGTAATAATCAGCTGATCACTTAAACTTTTCATAAGTTGTTGTTAGCTGTTCATGTTCTGACTGCTTGACTTGAAATCTTGGTGCCAAATTTGCAAAAGGGCAGACTCACAGCTGCAACTGAACGGGAAACACACGCTGAACGCAGCAAGTGCTACAGTACCGGTAAGTACCCCTAAGAGCCCCCGTACCTTAACTGAGCCCCCACAACCAGCAGATTCTCCACCGGAATAATCCTGTGCCTCACATTGTAATCTACAGGGTGGATACAACAACTGCTTTTTGAAAATTCATTAGTGTTTGTGAAGCATTCCCATGCCACAGAAAGAGCATTAGGAAGTTAGTAACTCTGCATTTGAAGCAGAGGTTGAAGTATGCAGCAAAGTAGGCACAGTGCCATACTGAACTATGAGGAGAGATCGATATATTGAGTACCTGCTCATTCAGCGACCGTCTTACATTGTGCACATAGCTCACTGAAATGGGTCCTGTGGAAAAAAAAGGGATCATTTGATAAAGTACTAAGTGGTAAGGGAAGACCGGCAGTGCAGGTATCCGCAGTCAAGGCAAGCAATTACCATCAGCAGCAGTGGTTTGGTTTTGGCATTTTTCTCTACACTGACAAATTACAAAGAACGTTTACCAAGGAATGCAGCCATGGGGCGGGTGATTATACCCTCACCAAGAGCGTCAGTGACATAGTACCATCAGTAACAACAAACAAACTGTACACATAACAAAACCCTTTTAAGGACCCAACTAAAGGTTAATCCAAATGGCATTTGTTTTACAAGGAGGTAATATTCCTTTTAAGATATACCCTGGTGATCAGAGTGAGAGGTTTTCCCTGTGCATGGGCAGAAGTTAGCTACATAAAGGTCACACAGGCAAAACAATTATTTTTGCGTGCTTAAATTTGAGATCTTAATTGTGTTTCCCAGTGCAAGTTTGTCTAAATGTAATGGCCACGGGCTGCCCAGTATTGTTAGCCCATGGACTTCACAGGTCGTTAGTTTTGTAAGGTTTAACCTCCTGGCACAGCTCACCACCAACCTTGTCTTCATTTCTTGAGGTGCTGGGTTGTCCCACAAACAGACGTCTGTCCCCAGGGCTCCCCACCTTAACATGGGAGTCTAACGTCACTTCTTTTCCTCCTGCTTCTTCAAAGGCTCCTAATGAACGCGTATTTTCTGCCCTGAGCAGGGCCTGTTTAACACCTCTGTCAAGGTAATAGTTTGCACTTTGTTCCTGGTGGATGCAGCTGTTTCACGACATCAAATTCACCAGGCTTCCCAGAAGCGCAGGGTGGCTGTGTGCCCCTTAGCTTTCCCCTAGCTTTAGTGCTGGTGGGGAATTTGCTTCCTCACAGAACAGGCAGACATCCCATAGCGGCAAGTTCCATGGCAGTCCCCATCACAGCTGCCCAAGGGCAGCCCCCTTCTCTCCTGCTAGCAGCAAACAAAATTCTCTACGCTCACCTCCCTTCCTCTCCTTTCTTGACAGATCACAGGGCTTTCCTCATCTCTGCGTGAAGATCTGGTGACTCAAGGAACGAGCAAAACCAGGGCAGAAAGAGCACCTTGCTGACATTGCTGTGCTACCACACCACCCATTTCATGCAAGGAAGTGCATCTTTTGCTCTGCCAGCATGATTATAGAACTGCAATTATTGTGGCTTGCATATCAACTTCAGTCTATTCTTTGAGGAGCTGTCAGACGGTGTACAACGAGCAATGTGTACATGAGTATGGTGAATACCTTCCTTCTACAACGTTTTAAAGGAGGTTTAGGTAGCGAGAAAAGCTCATACAGTAAGAAAGACAACAAACAAAGAATAAAATTAAAGAGCTAGTAATAGTCCAGATCTACAGATTTGCAGAATCTCACCATTAGCACAGATAATAATGAAGCCTGTTTAACATAATAAACATCAGTCTTCAATCTACTTTTCAGCTCTGGAGTATTCAGTTATTGTGGATTAGTTGCCAATAAGCAGATACTACTTTAAAGTATTCTATGCTTTTCTTTAGCCATGATTTACTGCCCTGAGTGCCATAAAATTGAACTGAAATACACACAGTAAAAAAAAGTCAGGATAAATTGGACTTTAAGGATTTGATCTGTAATGCTAGAAAGTCACACTTCAGTTGGTCATGAACAAAAACGTGTTGCTTACAGCAAAACAGAATCTCATTCTCTAAGAAGGCAGCTGACATTATTTCTGTAGTAGGCACTCAGAGGTACCTTCTGCAATGTGTGGTGTGACCCCCACTCTGGCCAAAAATTATGCACATCCCATTTTCTCACTGGTTTGCAGGAGGCTTTCTGTGCCTTGCATGACCATGCCTTCCAGTTAATTTGTAAATTCTCTAGAGCATGTACTGTAATCTGAGTCTGGCATACCATCCAGCACAGCGGGACCCCAGTTTTGATTAGGGCCTCCACACAACACAGCAATACAAATACACAATTAATAATAAACAGTACACATTTGGAATGAAAAGCAAATGAAACATCCAAAAGTCTAAGACATGAATCATGGGGAAAAAATGAATCAATGGAAGTGAACTGTTGGGGTTTTTTTCCAGCTGTATTTTCTCTTCAATAAAGTCTGATAAATGTCCAGAGGGCATTTCAAAGCATGAGGTTCCTAGTGCAAATGAAGGGTAAATGATCTACAATAGACATCTGGGTTGGTTTTATTGTTAGTAAGTGGTGGCACATAATCAATTTTTCCTACTAACACTCTTGAATTTGAAGATAAAGTGCAATGTGTATGCACGGTGATTATCATCAGTAAGTATTTCACAGAAGTCCCTGCAAAAACATGAACAAAGCGTTAGCTCATTCTGTATGAGTGGAGGTACTGCGAAGCATTGGGTGGCTCAGACAGTATCTCATTCTGCACTTTGTTCTAAAGAGGAGATGACATTTTACAATATTTAAGGCATATGTAAGATTTTGCTCATTAGGATATCAAGAGATGATTTTAAATCAGTCAAACCAAACACATCTCAATCCTACTAAAAATGGAAGATCAACTTATTTCTGAGAGTGCAGTGTGAGGATTATAATTAGGCGATCGGGGAAGTGATGTGCGTGCACATGCTCTCGGAGTGTTTGTCAGACGGTGTGAATCTCCTACTCTCTCATCTCAGAAAACACATTCACCTGCATGTAAATGCAATTAGCTTCCATTTCCCACTCCTCCACAGCAAGGTTTGTAACAGTGTTTTATAACCTGCCTCCTGCACCAAGGTCCCATGCAGCAGAAGGAGCCAGTCAGCTTACTTTTTGTGCGCTTCCCAGCTGTCTAGCTCATGAGACCACACAGTCCTTGGAGATAATGATGCTGCACTGCAACCAAGAGGCGACCCCTATGCTTTAAAAAGTCTGAAATGAAAGCACGTGGTGGCCTTCCTCACTTCCAAACTGCCAGACGTCTCCCCAAGTTGTTACCCAACACACCATTTGTCTCTGAGTCATAAGAAAGAAGGTTTATTTTAGCTACTAAAAGAATGATTGTTGGTAAGCAGGATCTTGGTGCTTTGATCTAACCATCCATTTTGAGTACACTTGGGTTTATAATATTAGAATATAAAAAACCACTAACAAAGAAAACATTCAGCCTTCATTTCCTTCCCTTCTTCCCATTTTCACTACCTCTAAGATTATGAGCCAGGCTCGCTGGAGGGAAAAATGGATTTTTTCACCTACCTACAAATCTTTGGCAACAAATTCATAACTAGTTCCTGTCACCTGAAAACCAAGCTGGAATACTATTTCCCCTCAGTCTAAAAGCTCTGTGACCTGAATCTTACTTCTTTAACTTCAACTGGTTCTTATTTCTATGCTGGTCTCGGCAAGCCACTGCTAAAATTGTAACATGATATTATAAATCAGAAATGACATATAGGGTTGTCTCACACTGTTGATCTTCAGGCACCTTGGCTGCAACCATTTCTCCTAACAGATATATTTAAATTAACAATTCCATGCACATTAAAAGTACTGCAGTTTAGTCTCCTATAGGTTGGTGTAAGTTGGTTGCTTGACTTTGGTGGCTAAGACAAATGAAGCCTTTTCTGTAGTTGCAGCATCTGTAAGGACCCAAATGAGAAACAGATCAATGAGTTAAAATTTTTGAGCACAGAGGTCATAGAGCTAAAACCATATATACATGGGCAGGCAATAGGATCATATATACCGCTTTTCTACAGAAAACCAGGGTAAAATAGAACTAAGCTGAACACTGTGTATGTGGTATTCCATGACCGTGGTTCCTAATAGCAGGGAATGGAAAGCGGGTTAGGGCAGGCACAAGTAAAGCGACAGAAATAGAAGATGGGAAGGCTCTAGCAGGCAATAGCTCAAGGAGGCTGAGCTCTGCCTGCCAGTCAGTTTTATTAGCTCTTCTGACAACAGCAACGACAGCTTGCAAAGACATAATATTTACAGAGCATAGTCCCCCTTGAACAGATACAAGCATAACCCTGACAGTGTGAACTTTATCTATTAAATTGCAATTATAAAAACTGCCTCCTTTCACTCTGGTACTGTGCGGATACGGAAGTCAAAGGTTGTGGTTCTCTTCGATACTACAATATTGGAGACCATATAAATAACTAAGATGGTTAAACCCCCAAGGAGGACAAAATACTGTCCCATCAGCCCAACTGTCTTTCTCCTCCATTTTTAGGCTGAAAGCGGTTAGAAAATAGCTTACAGTGTGGATAAATACTTTAGAGGTTGTCTTTTTCCTAGCTTCTTGGTAAGCTGCTGAGCGTTATGGGATGTTTTGTCAAAAGGTAGTTAGGGAGGTCAGCTGCATTCAGGCAAGTTAATTACAGAGACGGTCGGAGGACAGCACGATGCCAAGTGGGAGGAAGGCTTCCCTTCAGAAATGGACTGTCAGCAAAGTCAGGAGGGGATAGAATCAGTCATAGCTTGCCTTTACCAACCAAGAACGATCACAGATGTGGCTTTCAGCTTGCTGAGTATATTCTGCCGTATGAATTCATCAGACTTTTGGCCTGTGTGTTAAACTCTTTTCTCAGACCTTCTCACATACAGACACATGGTGCTTAGTTCTTTTAGAGAGCACAAGTAGTTTGGTTTACTTCAGTGGCTTTATTGTTCCAATAAAACTTTGAGGTGTATTTTTGGTCACTTTCTCTGATTTAGAAAACGGTGATCTTACAGACACGGTGGCTGGTATGTTCTGATCCTGACTGTACCTACATCCATCTTTCTTTGAAGAAAACGTAGCAGGAGTGGTACCAGCAACACTGGGAAAAGCTACAAGCATTTTTACTGCTGCCACTTACTTTCACCTAGATGTGTGAAATACTAATTTCTGATGCTGAGAGAGATTATCGGAAATGGGGAAGGTGGTGGGAGTTTATTTCCAGGTGAACAGTATATATTCCTGGCACGGACAATAAAACGGCAATCTAACTGTGGCCTGTTTGTAAAAAGCTCATAGCAGTTTGGCAAAGCAAGGAGTTAAACGTACGCTTAATATAAGCAGCTTAAGGAAGTCTCAAGGACAAAGAACGTGTGCTGACAAACCACTTACATGGCAGACACCTCTGTACCTGGGTGTAACTAAACCTGTTGAGATCCGTCACGCAAAGCCAGCAACGCACGCAGACACGGGCTGGTGGCAGGGCCACACCTGGCCTGCGGTGCCAGCGCTCCCTCACCACACCAGGCCTGCGGGCCGGCGCCTCCTCCACGCTCGGGCAGCCCCAGGGCACCCTGCCCGCCCGTCCTCCACCCTCCTCCATTTTGCTGGTTGGCGGGCGAGGCCCCCGAAGCCTGAGCTGACTGCAAACCGTGAAGGCTCTCAGAGTAACGCCTTCTGGTGCCTTTGCCGAGGGTCCCCCCCCCAGGCGTGAGCTCCCCTTTGCCACGGGTGCCACCACACCTGGCAGCCTCCCCTCGC
>VYXH01003100.1:0-16462 GCA_013397275.1 Burhinus bistriatus
CTGTCTGTGGGGATAGGCATTACAAGGAGACAAGAAAGCAGCTCACCCTGGGGTTTTCTACTTTTGAAAAGCTGAGTCTATGAACTGTTGTAAACACAGCAAATGTAGCTGTGTGCTGTTTGTAAAGTGCTGGGTTTTCTTTTTGTTGGGCTTGAAAATGAGATTTGAAATGAATCTTGTTTCAAGAAGCAGATTTGAATGAAGAATAAAAAAGAAAACAACACTCCAACCCCCCCAAAACCCAGCAAGCTATTGACCAAACTGATACCATTTTGTAATCCATGACAGGCTTAGGAATGTTTTGATTGATCATCTACTGCAATCTTAACTTCAAAATATATTCTGGAAGAAATGTTTCCTGCCTTTTTTTTCTCCATAGGAAGACAGTTAACCAGATTGTCAGCTGTAACTCTTCTTTGAAATAAATCTGTCAGAGGATTCCCGTTTCCATTTTCAGACTCCTTGACTAAAAGGGATTTGCCTTATTTCAGCAAGGAGTCTGAAATATGACAAGACTACCTCATGAAGTAACAGATAATTTTAAGTGATTGGCATGTACGTTCACATGGCAAGTACTGTCACACAACAGTCATTCTTAAAATAAAAGGTCATAAGTAACCTATATTGCTTTCACGAAGCAAGTTAAGTTAAAGCAGTCATTTCAATTAAGTTCTATCTCTTTTCACAATTACTTAACCCAATTAGTTTTCTTCAGTAGAAGTTGTATTCTATTAGCATATTGCTTAATAGTGAAACTCAAAGCATACGTGGAGATTTTATTTTAGGAACTTTAGTTAGGTTTAGACATAGCTAAAAAGATTCTTTTTATTCTCTGATCAACAGAAGGAAAACAGACCATTTGCTGTCATATTAGTATGATATTACATCCCCTCTTTTTCTTTCCTCCATCAAGATTCCAACTTTATCCTCTAAGTAAAACAGAATGTAGTATGAATGTTTTTTAAATATGCACCAGTCTATACTACCTAATTGCTCAGCATCTCTCAAATACTTTATACAGGTCAGGTAGGTTAGCAAGCTGCAAAATGTTGCCATCTTCTGTGAAGTGTTTAGGAGGTAAAAGATGAGTCCTAAAAGCTTTGTAAAGTACATGTTCCACAGTCCATTTCCATGTTGTTGAACTAGAGTCAGAGTCTTCATTCTGAAATAAAAAAAATAAAAAAAGACAGACAAACAATTAAACTGAAATTCTCTTTTCCTAGAGGAGAGCACTCCTTAAGAAACTTTATGCAAGACTGCAGCAATTGTAAAGTTCTGCTAGTATTAGAGAAGCTCATTCTAAACAGTCAATTTTAAGCTCTGGAAAGTCACTTGCAGAATGGGTTACCTTAACTGAATGATTAAGCAGATACTTAGACACAAGCAGACTATATTTCTGATTTATATGCATCCTTATTCTTCTAGAGAAATTTATCATAGCTCAGCAGGTTAAAAAATACATCCCAAACTCAGTATTACAATAGTCCTTGGCCTCTAAGTACATTGCAATACCCAAAGTTAAAAGGTCCTCTTAATACATATAATACTTCAGAAAGTTTAAGCCACAGTCTCTCAGAATCTTGCCACACTGCTACTTGATTCACTTCACTGAAAGCAGAGTTAGAACTAGAAGTCTATTGTTGAAAAAGAAGAACTTTCCTGTGTGGCATTAATTGTTTGTTCATATGACTAGTTACACATTCTCATACCTGAGAGTTTGTCACGTTGGCTTCATCTATGATATATTGCTTTCTAATGGAGTAGAACATAGCTAATTCTTTACTTAGGCTTTCAAAACACTCCTTTTCTTCATCCCAGTTTACCTGTTAGAAGAAAAAGAAGTAATTTAATATAATCTGGGTAGCAGTCAGAGACTTGATAGAGATTCTTAATATGGTAAAGTCATAATGTCTTGGCCATTTTTGTGCTGATAAGGTAAAGGTATAGAACAGGGAAAAAAAAGGTAGCAATGCAGGCTTTCAAATTAAAATATATTCTTATTCATTCAGTAGTTATGAATGCAGAGGCAAAGCACAACTAACCAGTAACCATAGCAAAAGTTCCTGCAGCATGTAACAGTACATTTAACTAACTCCAGCCTTTCCTTTGCAGCTTCTGGTGAATTAATTTGATTCACTTCATTCGTTCCTAAATAGGAGGAGTCATTTGTGAATGCATAAAATCATTAAGAGAACATACCTCTGTGGCCAAGCGAAGGATAAACATAGGCAGTCCTTCCAGCGGCGGAACATAGTTGTCTATCAGAAGTGGTAACCCAATAAGGTTTCCTTCCTGCAAGGCAACACCGCTGCTTCAGTAAAAAAACCCCACATTCTTTCTTGCAGTAAATGCACCAAAACTGTTACGTATTGTAAGACTGATTCTTGCCAAACTTAGTGAGCTTTAGGGGTATCTAAAGTTACAAATTTTTAAAGCCTGATGCCAGACAGACACTGCAGGAAGAGGGTTAGCGGTGGTGTTTTAACTCCTGGAGGCCTGGATTTAAGCCACTCAGCTCAGGAAGACCTGAATTCAGCCTCCTCCTCTACCTCTAGCCACTAACTACACAGATCCAACTTCCCAGGAAAATATCTGAGTAAAGTGTCTGGATTATACAACCCTTGATGAGGCTGCTCAGTTTGGTATAGTGTAAGCAATGCATTAGGCCACAAAAAAAAAAAAACCAACCCAAAACCACCACACCACCAAAAAACACCACCACAAAACCCACTGAGAGCAACAGTGATGCTGTAGCCCTGCTTGGCTAGAGAGCCGGTTAAGCTGTACACCTTGATGGACAAGAGATCTGCATTCTAGGTATGGAAGCAATGACTAAATTATTTTATTTAGTAACTAATTAAATGTAAACTTCTTTGTGTAGTGCCCTTCTAAAAGCAGCTTAAGTCTTGAGCATTTTTAATGAAAGGGGTAAGCCACCTAAATTTACTGGAGCTAGTTCTTAGTAAGTACTGCAAGCAAACTACTGCAGTTAGCTGTTACCAAAACATAGAATCATAGAATCATTTTGGTTGGAAAAGACCTTTAAGATCATCGAGTCCAACTGTAAACCTAACACTGTCAAGTCCACCATTCATTTACTGTCAGTAGTAATAGCAGCAATCACCTCATCAATTTCAAGAGAAAAATAATCTTTCAACATTTCAGTCTTCTTTTTCAGAAACTCCACAATGTACTCAGCAAGCCCTTCTTTTGGGCCATCTTCTTCTGTCCAGCCACTTTCAGGATCCTCCAAAGCAAGCATTGAAAGCTCATACAAAGGAGCTGGCTCCTAAAAATGGTGAAGGCAAAACTGTTGTTAATGATCAACATGCTCTACTGGAAATCTATAGGCTCTCCCTTCACATTTAAACTAATTGTAATATACTGTTTCTGGCCTGCAGAGCAAAGGGTTCCGCTTATCATAACCAGTCTAAAAGGTATGAATTTCTTTCTGATATAAAGCTGTGCAGTCCACAATCCTGCAAAGTGTTGTGATATTTACAGGATAAACATGAGCAATCAACACTATTTCTGATAGATTGTGTATTCAGATTAATTGTTTGTCCCAATGTAACAAGCAACAGCAAGAACTGGTGAATATCTAGAAGTGACACTAATAACAAGCAGCCAGGATGATACCTTACAGTAGTAGCTAAAAAAACTAACAGAGTTTTCTACATTCTATTCTTACTGTAAAAGAAACGAGACATTGCTCTTGTAGTAGACAGAAAACATCCTGTAAAACTATACATTTGTCTGAAAGGACAGGCTTATTGTAAATAAATTTTTAAAACAATATCTTTTTATACAGGATATAATGTAAAATTATACTTACAGACAACCTTAAGACTCCAAAGTTTGCAAAGTCATAAATAAGTATCTGGTAGAAGAGTTCTTGGCTAAATTGAAGTACAAAAATTAGTTATATGGACAGGATCACATATCTCCAAGGTACCGTAATTAAGAGGGGAAAGTAAGGTTCATCTTGGAAACATGAGACAGACATATCCGTTCAGATTAACAAAGACCTTACTTAAAATTGACTTAAAGATTCATGCGCACTGTCTAGATGTTCACAATTAAATCTGTTTCTTGGTTTCTGACATCAGCCACATTGCTGCAGATACATTACATACTCTAGCATGCAGCCGCTATCAATTTATTCCCAGATACCTTATATTTCAACCTCTTTACTCCTTTGCTGCACTCCCAAGAAATGCATAGGGGCTTGGAAGTTGATAGACATGTCTATCTTAAGTACTGTCTCTTACTTGTTACAAAATTTATGTAGCTGGCCCTGTAAGGCTGCATAAGCACAAATACAAACTTTGTGTTACGATCGTGTCCTCCAGCTTCTCTTAACCCAAACGGATACAACATTTTACGTGACTTTACTGAAGCTCATCTTCATACACTGTGCTGCAGACAATTGTGAAGCAAATAAAATGTCTTTCCCTTCGCCCAGCCTGTGAGCACACAATACAGTAGCCGCCATTTTAATTACACTGACTCCCTGCAACTTTTCCCAAGCATGCCAGACTTGTTTCCACTGTTCTGAACTGACTGCTTCATCTTTAGCCTCATGACTTTTCAGATAGGCAACAAGAAAATGATGCTGTTTTTCCTATCCTTTCCTTTCTTCTTCTAATTAGCTCGGTAATTGGTACTTATTTCAACTGCCAACAAGTCCAACAGCTTCTTTACCTGAGTTTTGTTGTATTGAGAAGATACAGTTTTGTCTGATATTGGGCCAGAGCCCACTGAGGACTGACACAGCCAACAAATGAGTGATCATGTAGCATCTCCTGAAGATCTGAAACAATTGAGGGGGTGGGGAAGAAACAAAAGGATATTTCATATTTGCAACCCTGCCCTAATTTATTTAGCGGAGTCGTCTGTGTCTCGGATTGCTGTTCAGTTACCACTACACCCCTTCGTCTTCTTCTAGGCCTGTACGACCAATTAGCCACATATTTTGAAATATTAATCATTTGTGTGCATACACATATGTATAACTATTCTCACTTATGGTTTAATATAGAACAGTTAAAATACAAATGCAAATTAAAAAAAAAAGAAATCTCTGACTTGAATAGCCTTTCAAAATTCATTTCCAGCCACAGGAGATTAGTAAGGGAGCACAGACACACTTCAAAGGAAACTGCAGATGTAAACAACTTTGCAACAAAATGTAGTATTGTCAGATTAAATTCTGAAAGTGTAATAGAACAGATCCATAATTTATTTATTTTTCTCTCCCAAAATAAGTTTCTGGCCTTCTCATTTATAGATATTAAAAAAAATATGAGAAGTCAGATGCCATAATAAGAGTTCATTTTAGGCATTCCACAAAAAAAGTGTCACTGGTTGCAGTCCTTGGGAGCAGCTTCGTTACAGGACCTTGGCACTGCAGTCACAAGCATGTACAACACACTATGCTACCCAAATTCCACTGTTACCTTTTCAAAGGGAATACAATATTGTGAGAAGAGTATTTTTTTCTTGCAAAGGTCTCTTGTAGTTATTTTGTACACGTGTGAAGACAAGAGACAACCTCAAGCACCTGCACAAGTTCTACCATGTATTTTGAGACATTATTTGGACATTTTATGGCTCAGGGACAACACTTTGATTTCAGTATTTAAACAGTGACAGTCAGGTATGGAATTACCAGCTAAGAATTACCAGCCCAATGTAAAACTTTTTCTGGAGCACAAGTAAAGTGTAAGTACATGCTTTGTAAAGAACAAGATTTTTAGTAATTTATAAAAAAGGTACGTGTTACAGATGTCTGTTAGTCTAGCCATTTTAGCTGTGGAGTGTCCCAAAATCTTATTACCAGAAATATCAAAATAAATGCAACAAAACCCCCAGAACACAAGATTCCCAACATTTAGACTAACTGAATAATATGGGTTATGTGACTCGGTATGACTCTGAAGGCAACTGAAAGAGCTAAGAGGGAAACAACCCTAGGAAGAGTTGCAAGCCTTTTACCTTTTTCTAAAACAATTCTTACAGAAGACAGAATAATATTTCACCAGTCTCATCATTTCATGTAAGTGGGACAGATACAAATGAAAATAAAAAGCAAAAGCAGTAAATAAAAGCCATGATTATCAAGTCTGTCCCAGTCTACTTCACAATCATGTGACTAAGCAAAATTTTTGTAATGACCATATCTTGGCTGCCATTTCTGTTACAAAATAACTTAGCTTTTCAAGCTGTGATTTTATAGCGTTATTAATTACAATGCAAGTTAAGGTTTGCAAAACATTGAGAATGCACAAAATGTCTATCAACTAAAAAGGTACACTGAAGTTTTTAAAACAGTCCTCCAGTGTGGCTCAGTATGGCAGCCGCCTGTTCAAAGTTTGGCCCTTGACATTTAACGAGTGTTTTTCTTAAAAGCTTGCTTAGCAGCACAGTGAGCTGACTGGGCCACCTTTTATCTTTTTCCTCAGCAGTTCAAACAATCATATTTAGTTGGTGGAACAACAATAACCTTGAGAAGCAAAAGCCTTGCTTACTTGCATGTGCCTGGTTACTAATTTCCTCCTGGAGAGTCAATACACTGGTCAGGTTGATAATTCTTCTTCTAGGGGTGCAGGCAGCAGTCATGTCCTTTCTGGTGCCATCCTTCTCCATTTCTATGTCTGCATCTTCCCGTGGTTTCTTTCTGCAATACCGAAACAAAAGGAACTGTGTTCAATTTTCTTATCACTTCAGCAGAACACACCAAAAGATGGGATGCTCAATTCACATGCTGTGTGCTAACACAGGAAATGCAGACAGTTTCCCAAAGCTTCCCAGAAAAAAAAAAAAAGAGTTTCATTTTACTTCCAAGGCATAATTTGTTGGGAAAAGGTAGTTCATAAGAGAATTCACGACTCTAATACCAATCACATCAGACATCTGTCATTTAAGCACCAAGCGAATTGGACTCTAAAGGACACATCAAAAAATGTTGATATTTCTAATTATTTTTTTCATTATTGTTTTTCTGTAATACTGGGCAGGGGGGAAAGTCAGACTCCCTCAGAAGACTCTGGCCTCTCATAACAGCTCCTGCAGGAGCTATGAAAAGATTACAGCACTTTATCTTTACTAAGGTAATGCCTGCAAAATTCAGTGACGTAGTTTCTATCCCCTCACAAAAGAATGGCCTCCAGAGAGAGACAGATCAGTATCCCTAAACTAAAGTTAATGTCATTATTTATACCACTTCCTGCCTTTCAGTATGCATGGAAATTCCATTCCAGTTACAAAATCACAAGTTATGTAATTTACAGTTCACAGATGACGTTTAATTTCTCAATAAAATGCCATGGAAAGTTATTCTAGGGAAATTTTTCCTTCTGAAAAAGCAGAAGTCCAAAGAGATCAGAAAAATCTTCAGTTTCAGGGCCATGCTATGAAATAAATAGGTAGCATTGCATGACCTCAGCAAAGATGAGACTTACCGAGGAGGCACTGTCTCAGGAGACAAGCGTCCACTCTCACTCAGCCCCCCAGGCATCGCTGTGTCCTCCTGAACATCAGCCATTTCAACTAGATCACTGACATCTTCCATTTCAGCATCCAATGGCCTGACCACACCCTCCGGAGGTCCCACATTAACCTCCATCGTCGTTTCAGTGGGGCCTGTACTTAGGGGGTTGTTCACTGGCTGAAGAAAAGCATCCAATTTCTGCGCTCGGGAATCAGTGCGGACCATCTGATGCGCATAAACTTTATCACTGGTTCCTTTGGTAACTGCAGAAGAGTTTGCTGCTGATTTTACAACCTCACTGGAAGAACAGTCGGCCCCCGGAAGCAATGTCTTTGTTCACATACGGGGAAGTAAAGACAAGAGATTCAACAATAAGAAAAAAAAAGAACTACAAAGATCAGCCACATTTCCCACAGCATCTTACTTTTTAGAGGGGAGTAACTTTCAAGCCCCACAAACACAGCCTCAACTGCTTAAACAGGCTGCCAACTTGCTACACACACAGCATGAATGTCATCATCTTGGTAGTTAGCTAAATTGTTATTTAGCATTCCCTTGTGTCAGAAAAAAATCTTTAGTGTAAAAAAGCACAAGGATTTTTTTTTTTTTTAAAAAAGATTGTAATTTGTACACTATGCTATATATAAAGAGAGATTAGGAAATATTTTTCCTGATTTTTGTTTAGATTAAATCCGAAGTGTTGCCAAATACATATATCAATTTCCTCAGACACACACATTTCACATAAACCAAGGCAGAATAAAAAAAAGTTACCACGTGTGAAGGCTAATACACTTGTAAAACAAAAAAGACTGAACAGATACTTGACAGAAAGTTATGTAAAATGTTTTCATGCACTTTTTCTCCAGTAAGTTCACGGCCACATTGTTAACATTGGTACATTAAGGCAATTTCATCCCTGAAACAGAGCAAAGGTCTCAAGCTACCAGTATAACACCACTGACTATCAATCACTGCATAAATTGTACTACTGAACTGAGTAAACATATCCACGACAGTTAAAACAATGCAGAGCTGTGGTCACTTGAAATGTGTATTCTCACCTGAGTGAAGTACATCCTTGAAGAATTAGAGCCCAATAACTTGCTCTCAACATGTTGTTGCACACGCTCTAGAATGCTATCTTCATGAAGGAAATGGACCTCATGTTTTGTAGGGTGCACATTCACATCTACATTCTGGGGGGCTATTTCCAGGCTGGAAAACATTTTAAAAGAAGTTAACCTAAAATTTCCCACGGATGGTAGAGAGAGCACAAATTCGTTCAGTACAAAATTTGTCAGGCTTGGGGCCATTACTCCACGCAGAGAAGCCAAAATAGTCCTGAAATCTGCTAAAGTTATACCACACAAATCTGACTGTAGTGTATTAAAAAACAATTACTCTGAAGAACTCTATTCCAAACTCAGCAAAATCAGCTTACATTGCTAAGCTTAAACCAAACTCTCCATTGTACTACCTACAAAACAATTTTTAGAAATATCTTTTACTTGCAGTGTCTCATGAGTTCACGACTTCTGATGCCCTGTCATTTAGCAATAATCACAAGCAGGAATTCAGTTAAATGCTGCAATGCAAGAACTTGATTGTTAGAAAGCGCTGGGTATCAATAAGTTCTACTGGTGAATGGCAAGATTCAGTTGCTCAGCAATTATAAACCCAGGTTTTCCATTCTATGTCATGTTCTCCAATTTTTAAAGAACAGTTTCTGTTCAATTTTAGCTATTACTTGACTTTAAAAAAATTATTTATTTCCTGTAAGCAGTATGCAATTCACTTTCTTTGTTGCATTAGCATACCAAGAACAGTAACTTAAAAATACAGACACAAATATAAATCCCAGCAAGGTAAAGTGTTAATGAGTTTAGAATAGATGATCCAACTGGTCCTAAATGCTCTGCTGTACTCCTAGCATAACTCATTCTCTTAAGTGATGAGCATCCATAATATTAAAGTACTTAAGATCAAATTACAGACACTCACTACTTCTGAAAATAAGGCCCGTCTTCTTAACATTTCTTTAATGTTATTTAGTTATCTCCTGTCTGGCAATTAAGCACCTCAGTGCAATGTTTAACACTACTATAGGAACATAACTGTCCTTCTGAACCTACTCACCCTAGCTATATCCTACAAGATAGTATTAAAAGGCTACTTCTTCCTATTACTTTACCTTAAGTATAGGAATGGATGTGTACTTTTTGGCAAATAAGCAGCATACACAGTTTCTATGGCTTTCCGCAAAGCCGCTGACTCTACCAATCGATCTGAAACACAGAACAAAATGCTATTTTCGAACAGTCCCACTGAAATACACTGCACACTCCTTCAGACCAACATCTTCACACTTTGTATCTTCAAAGGTCACCCATTATACCTGTTTTTCCCCAAGACTTGATTATTCTTCATATAAAACCAGGAATAGGCAATTATCTTCTTACTATGTTTTATAAGTATTTTTTTTTCCATAAATACTGAAATAACCAGACTACCTTTTCATTATTTCCTACAGTCAAGGTTTGTTGCATCCCATGCCTATGTCGCTACAGAATGGAGAGGCCACTCTGTATAAGTTGGCAGGACATAATCATAACCTTGATACTCCACAAGCTTAATTTTCTTTAGGCCCAGTCTTAGCTGCTTTCCACTATTTAGAGTGCAAAACATGATGCAGATTACAAATCAAAAAACACTTTAAACTCTACAATTAACTGTAATACTTATTCTTCAATGTTTTTAAGAATGCTCATACATTTTTGTAGTTCTTCAGAAAGTTTTGTTCTTCTGATTATTATGTAAGCAACATGTGACTGTACAAAACGCTGCTTTTTTTTTTTTTAAACTTACGGTTTATGAAGAGTAAAAATATACATTTCTTCACAGAGTAATTTGCATTTGTGATGTAGCCTTTCATACTAAAGGCCAGACTTGCATCTTCACAGCCCACTTCTATCAGCTCCCTATTGACAGTTTGACAGAAACACACAAAAAAACCTGATTTTTCTGTTGATGCAAATTTCAAACAGCACTCACAAATAGAACATAGAACAATATATCGCTACTTATATCACAGTTAATGAAAACATTAGAATTATCTGAGTCGAAACATTCATTGTAAGTCACAAAAATTATTTAACCTGAACCGCATTGTTTCTTCTTAACTTGTCACAGTATCCATAATATTATAACCAGCTACTGATAATTCTAATATGCATTTCACCATTTCGGTCATTGACAGTGATAGACAAGGACCCCTCAGAGTTGTCAGCAGCCAGGGAAGAACATTCCTTTTCTTGAACTACTCTGTCCACTTTTGCCAGTCTAATATTTACTGGCGGACTGTTAAGAAGTCATAAAAACAAACATTTTTTTCTTGCTCATGTATGCAGATCCTAACATTAACAATTTTCAGAGTAGTTTTTATCATTTTCATGATTTATTAGTCAAGGAAATCCACTTCGGTAGTTGGTGAGCACAGCTCTCTAGGAAGGCATTATGCCAATGTCTAAAGTTAACATAGAAAAGGCCTACGGGCTACTTATTTCCAATTCCACCTCAATATATACTGAGTACCATTTTTATTTGTGTTCATTTTTTAAGTTGAAATAACAAACTAAACACCCTCTGAAATTGGGTAAAATAGAAGTTTTGCTTCAAAAGATCTGATCAAAACATTTAACTTGAAATAGACAATTTATTCAGAACTGTACAAAGAAAGACTATCAAACAAGCATCAGTAGTAGATAAAACTAAATGCATAACAAAAAAAACAGAACACTGCAAACCTTATCACTAAACAGCCTCTCTAGTTTGCTGTATTTCATAAGGGTGTTTCCATGCATTAAAAGTTACACTCCTTACATGTGAAGTGTGACTTTAGTAACTGAATCAAATTGACACCTAAGTATTTGTGGGACAGATCCATACCACAAGTCCATTCAATGAATTCCTCACAGCTGGATGTCTTACAAAGAGAGAATTTTTCCTACAGCAGCAGATACATTTTCAAAAAATTATTAGTTTTATTTGTTTTCAACTTTTCTGCCAGGTTTACTCAGACTCAGCTAACGCAGCTTTTGTCAAAATATTAAACCATAAGATTTCAGGAAAACAACATTAAGGAGACTTCAAAATCTATCAAATAGCAGACTGCGATAAGAAGCAGTAAGAATTTCATCGTGTAGGAAGAGGCTAGGAACTTGTAGAGACTACAGGTACAGCCTGCTCTTTTTAAATGAGCACACAAAGTTACAAGCAGATGGTTCCCTTTTAGTGCATTAAACGGAACAGCTTTGCAACTTCCTTCTTTCCTTTGATATACTAAAAAAAATTTCCCACATTCTACAAGGCCAGGGAAAGCTCTATTATTGCAACACTCCCTCTTCTCTGTAATTCACCTCAAAGGAAGCAGGAAAGGTTAGCACAGCCCATAGTCTTTAAAAGAGAAAGGAGAAGGAGATTTACTAGAAAACTCCATGTCAAAAGGAAACTTGACATCAACATACCTGCTAACAGCATTTCCAAAAATGGACCTAATGTTGTCCACTGTTGAGGCGTTTGATAAGGTTCTAACATCTGACACAGTATCACCTTGCTAAAGAGAGCAGAAATGAGTATCAATCAATTCACAGTTCTGACTGAAGTTTTAGAAATACATTAAACTTAACAATAAGATTTCTAACAAAGGCATGGGACATAACATCATTACAGTGTTTTGTATTATTATTTACTTGTGTTCAGAAAAGTGATAGATGGTAAATGGCACAGGATTACAAGACTTGCTAGATCACATCAGACCCATTCAGGCTATAACTCCCATCTTTGAAAGGGAGGAACATAAGCAGTTAAGTAAATAATTATCAAGAACGCCACAGAATGAAGGTATGCTACCCCATCCTCTTTCATACAGTAATTAGTAACCAGACTCTCAAAAGCAGCTGAAACAGCTCATAAAGCTAAAACAAAATGTTAACCACATAGAAAACTCTAAACTCCTGACAAATATATTTTTGTCTAGTTTACTTTTAACTAATGTGTCTTCTAGCCAAACTGCATCGATGTACACCTCAACATTTCAGTACAAGGGAAGGCTCTGTACACTATTCCCATTGCAAAATTTGCAGTGGAAATTTTCTGACATGTTCAGATATACACATTATATATATATATACACATATATACACACACATACAGACTGAAGTTATAAAGACTTCATTTATGTACCTTTTTAACTGAAAAGCTGATGCCTGAATTATGGATGGCATACCTGAAAAATAGGTAAAAGTAAGACTGCAGTTATGTGAAAGAAAAGGTTACTTTCCCTGAATGCTGAAAAGCAGCGCGTAACAGGGGCAAACAATTTCATTTCCTGTTACACAACAACATGATTTGAGCCAAACTGAGCTTTTGTAGATTAAACAGCTATAAAGAGAAATGTTTTCTATTTATAACTCACCTGTAACCATATGAAATTCAAAGATCAGCTTAGCTTATTTCTGAAAAAAAAAACCTGATCAACTTCTATAGACCTGGTTAGTTCAGTTTCACTGTATAGATTTAATTAGAACAACTGCAAAACCTCCTCAGTATAACAGAATCAAGTATCGACAACTATGGAGAAGGATCTGAAAAATGGCTGGCTTGCTCTTCTAACTTCTCCTACCCAGATGATTCAGCTGTCTGTGATCCCAGGGCCAAGTTCTGATACACTACAGCTGCATAACCCTGGTTCAAATTTCTAGGGAAGTTGCTACGTTGTGAGAAAGAACACACAGTACAACCTTGCAAGATGAGAAACATTAAAATGCAGACAGAGGTTAGACTGTTGTGACCAGGACGGTTAGTAACTCAAAAATTCAAGAGGAAAAAAAAACAAAAAGACAATATGTAACATCCTGATGGCAAAAAACCCCAGCCCAATGAGTTGAAGCTGGTAACTCAGCAAGACTACAGATCAGCCTGTTCTATGGAGCAGCAAGATCTGACCCTTCACCTCCTGGCTGAAGTATGCCTGACCAGCAAAGAATTTGCAGTAGCTCATTTGGGGAGCAGGCTAACGCTTAACATACAATCTTGCTACTCTGCTAGCTTTTGTATTTACTGAAAGTGTAAAGCAGTAATTTTGGTTAAATTGTGTAGATCCCGCTTGCAAAGCCTCTACACATGGCAAAAGATGCAACAAAGGCACCCAGGAAGGGAACATCTGGTAGCTAAAGTGACATTTTTTTATTTGTTTTTTTTAGGACATGAAATTGCCATTCAGCTTTTTCATATTCAGCCAAATCTCAAAGCTCCTGCAGTTTTAACTTGGATTCTATTCAGCCCAAGTTCATTGAAAGTTCACTCATTCAAGTCTATCACCATTTGTTTGCTGGAGTTCTTACTGATAATAGTCATAGACTGAATATATTGTTTCTCCTCTGGATTTTCTGTATTAAATTGGATTGTTATCTCACACTGTACATTAACAAGTACTTAAAAAAGCCAAAAACAACAACAAAAAAGTGACACCAAACACACATATGCCAGTCCCTCTGAAAAACCCCAGTACTCCCCATGGCAGTATAAAAAATTGGAGCCTCCTATTTCAGTTTACCTGCTAACAACTTCTAGTATTTTTGCATATTCTTCGTTTGGATTTTTTAAAGCTTTCCTCCTTGTATTTACATTGTAAAAGAGATCTTCAACCTACAGAGATCACAATTAAAGAGAAATTAAAAATTCTTCTCTTACTATATAATTAATCTAAATCCATCTTCTTAATAGATACTACAAATTTTTCCAAGAATATTTTAGTTTATGAAGAATCAACATTCAATTTATTCCTTACCTGCTTAGGTTCACCTAACACAATGCAACTCCAGAGAAATGTATGTTTTCAAATATTTTGGTACATCAGTATTTTTACCAATAATAATAACAGCTCACTTTTCAGTGAAATTTATTAGCTTCTACTGCAGATGACAATGGATCCCCTGATTATGCTGTGTTTTAATGAAATGCAAATGGATGTTAAAACAGTTGCTGCAATCAAGGCTGTAAATGTCATTAAAACAGCAGCTTAAACTGTTCATTTTCACTATTTACTTAAACAATATGAAAATTATTTTTCTGTTATAGTGACAAAGGCAGAAATTTAAAGTTCAGCTTCTTTTTTAAGACACATTATCCTAAATATTGACATGTGAAGCTTGCTGGGTGTATGCTCCCACTGCAAGGCAAACACATACCTGCAGAATCCCAGGCCAGGCTTCCACTTTCCACCCTATACTGTGCAACATGCACGCTCCTTATTCTTCATAATCCTAATGCCAATCCTAATCCTAACCCACATTCGAATCTTGGTATGATGTATGAAAGATATAACTGAAAAACAAACAGCGGTTCCCACTCTGGCTCATACAATGTAGACCACTCTGCCATAGTCTGAACTTCTTGTAGCCCAAACTGTCCACTGGGGCTTTCAGTGGTCCAGAAGGATTATGAAATATTTCTGACAGTAAATGACTATGCTATCATCAGAAGGAAAAAAAAAAAAAAAGAGGATCTTCTGAAGTTTACCTTGCTGTCTTTGGAGAAGAAAACAAAAAAACGGAGAAAACCACACATCATCATCATCATCATTTGGAAAATATTCTACAAGGCGATACTGTCATGTACCTTACAACATAACACATACCAATAAGTGGCGCAAGCATAACGACTAGGGAACAGAAGAGGGACAAGAGAGAACATGCACAAAAACCTACTGTGATCTGAGTTCCTTGGTTTCCGGCACAGGGTTTCGGAGGGGCTTTAATTTTTCCATCACTGTAAGTAGCTCTAGGCAGAAAATAAAGATAAAAAGCAGAAAATAAAGATAAAAAGTTGTCAGGCATCTAGATTTACAGGAGGGCAGACACAGACAGATGACAACAAAAGGAAGAAAACAAAAGAAATCCTATCACCATCACACTCCTCACAGCAAAGAGCTTGGAACACCAACAATTGGCTGCAACCCCCTCCACCTTTCTGCTAGAGGGAAACTGTCTTCATTGACATTAGTACCCAGAGGGGCAGTGGGAGAGTGGGAGTAACAGCAGAGAAAAAGGGGCAGACAATGGGATATGTGTTTTGAAATTATTATTACTGAGACTTTTCCTGTAAAGGCAGGACTATTGTATTTTGTTTCTTTAATAGCTAGACCTGAACTAATAATAATTCTTCCACTAGACTTCATAAAATCTGTTTCCTTTTTGGCTGTAACTGGATTTTGAGCGTAAGAGATTTCTGACCCACGTAGGTCCGCCAGCAAGTTATATAGATGCCTAATTTCAAAGGGCATACTTTTCTTGCCCTCTCACATACCCTATACATTTATTGGAAGAAAGACCATAGTCACACAATCTTTTGTAAAACCAAGATGCAAAGCTTCTCTTCCCACCCCCTTCTTTCTTAAAAGTAGTTGACAAATTAATGGATAGGCTTGCTTATTTTTAGAGTAAGTTTTCAGAATATTCAAAACCTTTTTTGGATAGGTTTAGGCACTATACAAAAGTAAACTAAGCTGCAAGTTCCTGTGCTCAGAGACTTAAGAAATTCGCAAGACACAGTGACTGCGTATATACATCATTTTATCCTGAAATGGAAAAAAAGACAAAAGTTTACCATATGTTGGCTGCTGAAGTAGAACTCTCTTTATGATTCCTCCCCCCCAACTTTTAAAATACATTGTTTAGCCAAAGCTAACCTTTACAGTCTGGATTAAAATGACTCTGACTACATTTTCATAGAATCATAGAATCGTTTAGGTTGGAAAAGACCTTTAAGATCATCCAGTCCAACCACTGACCCTACTCTCCCAGGTCTGCCACTAAACCATGTCTCTAAGCACCACATCCACACGACTTTTAAACACATCTAGGGATGGTGACTCAACCACCTCCCTGGGCAGCCTGTTCCAATGTTTGA
>VYXH01003100.1:22141-34382 GCA_013397275.1 Burhinus bistriatus
AAAAAACAAAAAACGGTTTTACCTGAAAGAAAGGGAAAAAAAAAAAAAAAAAAAAAGAAAGAATATCCTGAAAAGTATACCTTCACGGGTGTCACTTTTAACAAGAGGCTCATGGCCATGCCCACAGCCATGCCCTGGCCAAGGGCATGGAGAAGATACAGGCCTTGCAAGGAATGTGTGAAGCATGAAGCAAAACCATTTTTTTCTGAGTGTTAAGGCTTAAGTGTGTGAAACATGGATTGGCTGTACCTGGCTATAAGGTGCTTTGCCTTGCAAGGACATTTTTGTCCTCAGCATCATCTAGGATGGTTGCTATCAAGTGTCACTCTATCTAATTCCTGTCCACATGGACAGGAGCCTGCAGTGCCCCCGAGTATGAAAGATCTCCACAAAAGCCACCTTAGAGGCTGACTTCAGGTTCCCCACTTGTTGTCCTTGGCAAAACTACCTGGGCAGAGGCCAGCAGTCCCTCCCTGCCACCTGCCTGGCCGTGGCTTCCTGAACCTTCTGGTTGCAGTGACAGCTACCTGGGCCATGGCACACTTTTGCTTTGACTTGCAGGAAAAGGTTTGGGACCTTGGTATAAGTTCCCCTGTTAGCATGAGCAGGGCAGGTGGCAAAGGGTTAATCGGCACAAAGAAAGGGCGAGTGACTGTGCACCCACCTGAGGAGCATCAGGAACGCGGGGAGCATTGAGCTTCAGAGCAAATGAATCTGGCTCTGCTCCAGGATCTGAACCTAGGGGAGGAATCTGGTTTTGGTGGCCTCGGGCAGTCTGCCACAAGCTTATCTGGAGCAGCTGGTAACCAGAGTGGAAAAGCAGAAGGCATCTGTCTGCTGGATCTCAGAGCACAATCTGGGACAAAACACATTTATTTAAACTCTTCCTTGTCCGTGTTGTTGCTGACAGCTCTTTGCACTGTCAGTATCTAAGGAAGAGGATCTTCACTCTGAGGGTGGTGAGGCACTGGAACAGGTTGCCCAGGGAAGCTGTGGAGGCCCCATCCCTGGAAGTGTTCAAGGCCAGGTTGGATGGGGCTTTGAGCAATCTGGTCTAGTGGGAGGTGTCCTTGCCCATGGCAGAGGGGTTGGAAATAGACAATCTTTAAGGTCCCTTCCAACCTAAACCATTCTATGATTCTATGATTCTATCTGCCCTAGACCAGCCAGGAGGAAAATTTCCACCTTTTATTATTTATGCCTGTGTTACAGTTTCCATCGCATAGATGCAGTTCATTTGACTGGATGTTGCTTGCATGAAGCTTTAAAATTTTGTGTGGCCTGTGCCAAACTCTCAATTTCCATGTTAAAGCTGATGTAAATCTATTTCTCTGCTTGGCTGCAAGTAGCCATCAAAAGTCTTTTTCACATTTGCATCACAACTGCTCCAGCTGGAGGTCAGCCCTGCCTGTTCATACCTTGTAAGCTTTGCTCCAACACATTCAAGTTTAAACTGTTGCTTCGTGTGACAATCTGTTAAAGAAGGGAAACATCAGTAAAAACTTAATTGCTAAAAATAATTTACCAGAGAAGCCTCATTGAGACATATGTGTCATGGTAAAATACTACCTTTTTTTTTTTTTTTTTTGCTAAGATGATAGAGAATATATGAATTTGTTTTTATCAAAGCAAATCAAAACCAAATTATCTAGATTTCATTTTGAAAAATTTAGGAAGATTTAACCAGTGTATTTTGATGCCAGGGCTCAGAAGTGGTGTCAGGGCAACAGCAGTGGTGAAGAATGAAGGCAAAAAGCCTGTTGGAATCTTAATGCTTTTTAAGATCCCAAAGAGGAAAGCTGATATATTTAGCAATCAATGCTAAGAAATTTCAGAAAGCAAGAACTAGTTCCTTAGAAACACACAAAACTGAAACAGCCTCCCAGTCACTAGAGAAATGTAGTGAGTTTTTTCCTTGGAGACATAGAGGAACCATTTAATTAAAAAGAAAAAAATAATGGTGCTGAAGAACTGCAGTCTTACCAAAATCTTTCTCACTGCTGAGAGGAGGTGACCCAAGTGTCCATAAACGATATGGATTTTGAATTCTTTGATTTTTATGACAAAATCTATTTTGTTTTGTTTTTTTTTTTTTTTTAAATGCAAAGATCTGTCTAGTTTCAGGCCTGATAATCTTACTCTACTATATTGTATACCATTTTCAAGTTTTACCCACTTAGCTGCAGCATGTACTTACTATTCCAACTCAAATGTATTAAGAAGCTCAGAAAACAGTTTTTAACTTATTCGTAATTTGTTAGTGACCCCTTCAAAGTCAATAATGCTTTATTTGGCTTAAGCAATTAAAAGAGAGTATTAAGAAATAGTAAATAAGGTTTAAGGAAGAATTGGAGCATGGGATTGGAGCATAGGAGAAACAAGTAAATCTTGGTTGGCACAATACTCTCTTGTTTGCAAAACAAGAAGCCAATACTACACCCTGTAACATGAGGCAAGGCTACAAAAAGGCAGAGACCTGCTACACTGGAGAAAGGACTGAAGAGTGACAAAATCAATTTAAAAGGTTAAAATTATGAGGGATTTAGACTGCAGCTCAAGCAGAATAGGAGGTTAAAAGATGATGATTACTTGAGCAAAAAAACTGATTTTTTTTTTTTTTTAAAGAAGCAAGTTGAGCAGCATTCCAGCAATGATTTTTTTTTTTCTTTCTACACTAGTACTTTTATAAAATTCCTTGCAAGCATAGGTGATATTCTAGTCTCTGGAAATGTCTTCTCGTTTACTCTTAAATAATTTTCCTTGATGTGCATGTTAATGGGAAATGTTATCTTTCACCCTTCTTACAGTTTTTACTGCCAAACAGCAGCAAAGTTTATGACAGTTTCTGAAAACTGTCTCCAGTTGGCTAGAAAGAGATAACTGAAAGAATGCAAACCAAATAACCTTGATTCACAGACCTCTGGTTCTTTTCAGCTTGCCTTGACAAGCACCCGGAGTGTCCAGGCAGTTCTTTTAACCCTTACCATCACTGAATACAGACCTACTCATCCTGCAGTGAAATTTCATGCCGCTTTAGGATACAGAAGAAAATATTAACAAAAAATTTGTGCTACGATGGTTGGCTATGCATCAGTACCAAACGCAATAGCACTGCGGCTACTGATATATTAATAAATCTATTTACAGAGAAGGAGCTGCTCCAAGTTAATGCGGTGCCTACCTAAAAAAACCCCCACACAAAATCACCCCGCCGCAGGACAGAAAAAAGCATCAGACTCATGTTCCAGTGAAATCAAATTATCCCATATATAATTCAAGACAGTTAACGTTGCTCACCTGACACAGGATCACTTCTTAAGCTGCAGTAATTATATTCTGAGTCATTATCTCATGTTTCTGGGCTAGGTGAAAATGTGCTTCTGTGAGTAGAAGAGTTGCTCAAGACTACGTGTCGCATGCCTGTGTACATAGCCTCGGATTTTGCTAGAAGAGGAGTTTTTGCTAGAAAATATTGCTTCAATTAAGATTTTTCACCCTAGTTTGTAGTGCATTTTTATGAGTCCTGAAGGAAAGCAGGTTCTGGAAGCTCATAATGAGAAAATAGCTTTGAAGGCCATATGCTATGTATTTTTATCCCCTCATCATACCCTGTGCATGCAGTCCTGTCAGATAAGGAATTATTATTAAGTCCATTTTGTAGGACCCTGGAGCACCCAGATGAGCAGGATGATTTGTGCAAGGCCCTATAGGACATGCCTGATAGAATTTGGAATCAAAGTTTATTCTTTTTGTCAGTATCATAACCATAATATCACTTCTCTACCTAGTATATGGACATTGATTTGTATGGACCTTAAAACATCCACAGTTGCATTTCCTAGAAAAAAAAAAAAAAAAATTTACTCTGCTGTGCAAGCTGAAGACTTTTTACACTCCAGGTCTTACAGGTGAAGTGGAACACACCATATATGTGACATTAAGCATTTGTTGACATTCTAACCAACATCCAACAAAGCATTAATGTTAGCCCAGTTGCAATACTACTACTGTTCGTAGATTAGTACAGGGAAGTCTCACTAGTACTGTTAAAATAGTTACACAGAAAAACCTTCTTAGTACCTACCCTGTTTCTCTGGTGTTGCGCTCCCTCTTCCAGCATCCCCTCTGGGTGCCTGCGTGGACAGGCAGGGAGGCTGCAGAGGGTGTCACTGACAGACCAGCATCCCAGGTTCTTCCCTGGGAGGAGGCTGGTGCCATGGTGGAGGTCCTTTCTTCCTTGGTCTTGGGCACTGCCTGCTTTGATTTTTATATATTCTTTTAATGCAATCTGTGTACATGAACTTGCTCTTCATTTGTTCTCAGTTGTTCAGTTATCTGTTCTGCCTTTTATATCTAAACTGGTTTAACAAGGTTATCCTCCTGTAATGACGGCTGTGGTTTGTGTTCATAGCCTGGGGCCTCTGGTACCATTCCATTTTTGATTCTTGTACCTGCCATTTTCTTCTAGCGTAACAGATAACACAGTCAACAAAAAATAACTATGTGTTGTTACAATAAACTAAACCTAACCTAAACCCAACCTAAACCCAACCTAAACCCAACCTGACCGCTAGATAATTGCTATCACCGCTAAAATAAGGCAAAATTAGCTTAGGCCAACATAACCCAGACAAGTGCTGAGACCTTGCCCTGTCAAGCTGGTGCAAATCCTTCAGCTTTTCACTTGTAATGGCAACAAAGGTATTTACTTGACTGCAGACTAAGTCCTGATTCTTAGGGAGAGCACTGCTGTAGGCAAGGCATTCTGTAATTGTACTTTGCAAGCATACCAGAACATTACGTGTTATCTCTTCTTTTCATCTGACATTAAAAACTGTCACAGGCAGAATGCTTATGTAAATTAATCACATATTGATACAGAGGCAGCATTTTCCATGTTCCTAAAATGGTATAAAGATGGAATTTATGAGACTAAATTTATGCCAACTTTTTTTTTTTCCCATTACAGTAACTTCATTGTTCCACAGTGTTTAGATTTTTCCAAGCTACTGTTCACAATGATGCTAGTTTTTCTGATATTCTACTTATCTTCTACTTATCTTTTCCTTTGAAACAAAAAATCTTCTGGGCTAGTGAGGAAGTATGAAACAAAAGCCCTTGTTTTTTCCTTCACTTTTGTAACTTATTTTCTTTGTGACTGTGTATTCTGCAGAGTGTAAGACTTATCTTTATAAAACATTTTGTGAGCTCTGGATGGTAACTTCTGTGTGATGGTGTAATACTACTGCATAAGAGTGTATGTATTCTGTCACTTTTTTTCTTCTTGGATTTAGTATATTCTGAAAGATCAGTTCTTTTGGCATAGTCTCAGGGGAAGCTTAAGATTAACTTAAAAGTACTATATGAACTATATAGAATTGTTATATATTAATGGAAATAAATTGAAGAATAAACATATTTTAAATTATATACAGGTGTCCTCATCTTGTGATATAAGAAAGAAATTTTTTGCAGTGAGAACAATCAATCACTGGAACAACCTCCCCAGGGATATGATAGAGCCCCCATCACTAGAGGTTTCCAAGATGCGACTGGTCAGGGTGCTAGATAATCTCATCTAGGCTCCCTTTCCCACCAAAGGATGGACCAAGATGATCTTTGGAGGCTGCTTCCCACTTGGACTCTTCTATGGTTCTGTGATTATTTCGTGATTGGACTGCAGGGAAAAATAATTGTTTTCTAATATTTTCTTTGGCAGTAAATACTGGGGGTGTTTTAACCTAATTTTACTGTGATTACTAAAGAATGAAAAAGTCCATTTTGATTTTGCTCTTTAACTTAAATACCTTAAAAGAATGGACAGGATACATATGCTGAAGTTTCAATACCTTAGCCTTTCCCTTAGTAGATGAACTACCTCTTGAGGGACATCTGAGTCTTGGGCCAACAGCTCTCTAATGACCTCTACATTCCTGACCTTTCTAAGGTAAAATAAATGAAAAAAAAAAGAATCAAAATGCTTAATTTTCTAGAAGTGCAACAGGAGATAAACCATACTCTCTCACCTCCAGTCAGTGACCTGCATGCTCTAAATTTCAGAAGTCACATTTTAGTAAATATGTAACTATTCAGTTACTGGGCAGGGTCTAGGAATTTTTTGCCACTGCTGTTCTCAGGGTATTTAATTTCTCCTCAGTGGGTATCAAGAGTAGCAAAAGCACTGTGGACCTCAGTCAGCTGAGAACACATGCAGGGTTTTGAATGCACTGAAGTTTGTGCTACTGCCCCAAGTACACTGACATCAGTAATTGAATAAAAATGACTTGGGGTTTGCGTGTGGTTTACTCTCTTACCATGCTGTAATTGAGAGGGGAGAAGAGAGTGGAAGGTGAGGGAAATCATAAGAGGTAAAAAGAAGCTTTTATGTTAGGGGAGGGCAAATGGGCTGATGCAGCTCTGCCACATTTTCACTTTTGAGTTTCACTTCTGCGGAGAGACCTTGCTCCCAATGACAAAAAAAAGTCTAAAGCAAATAGCTACGTGCCCAATCAGGGTGAGACCCCGTGCTGCAATACGTGTCTGTTGTTCAGAGGAGCCACGTAACCAGAAGAGCACAGTGACCTGAAGAATTGCATAAAATTTGCATCACATTCTGCAGAGACTTCTGGGGCTTTTAGAGTTTTTTTTGGTTGGTTGGTTGGGGTTTTTTAACATTATCTGCAGCATGTAATTCAGAATTTTTTGCCTGCTTGTGCTATAATTAAATAGGTTTGTAAGCCTGTGAGAGTTAAAAGTACTGTGGAAAGCTTGCTGAGACATTTGAATAAGTAGTATTCAGACATTAAATTAAAGATAACCCTGCCACTTTTGAAGGTAATCAGAGGATATCACAGCTATATTGTCTTCCTCTAGTAGTATGACAGTGGATGTTAAACCAGATGTGCATTTTTGCAGATAAGGCACTTTTCTTGACAAACTGGAATAGGCACAAATGCAATCTGTTTTTCACCACTTCCTATGTGAGTGAGAGCGTTGGGTATAGTGCTTGGTAAGGAATCAGTAATTCAGGAAGAGAAATCCTGCCAGCAACATCAGAACAAGGCAAAAGTCTAGATACTGACCGAACAAGCAGTCCTGCAGCTGGGAGGAATCATCCTTCATGGACACAGGGGTGCGGTGGCTGGATGCTCAGTTTTGTACCGGAGTGGCCATGCCAGCCAAGCTGTACCCCTGGGATGGAGGGGATCACCCTGGCTCAGTTGGAAGGGCCTGGAGGATGGGGGGCAGAGGGTGTCCTTTTTAGTAGTCACTGTCATGAGCTGGTTTTGAGAGGTTGAATCACGTAAGGGGAGAAGAGGCATTTGGAAAAGCTGTCTGCTCCCTCATGTTGGCAGTGCCCCCTGTTGGCAGTAAAACCAAATACCTCTTGCTTAAAACTTGGCACGGATTCATTATAAAAACAAACACAGAAAATCCTGCCAGTCTTTTCTGGTGTGCAGCTACTAGTGTGCTTGTGCTGAGACCTGGGTGGGAACATATTTGAGTTAGTTGTCCCAGTTAGCCTGCACAGATTCTTGACTGGTTTCCCAATGCACAAACATCTCCTGGCCTTTGGGCACCTCTTTGTAGGAGCATTCCTCTTCCTCTCTGTCACCAAGCCTATCACCTCTGTTTCTTATGAAGTAAGGCTCAATGCCACTCTCTCTTGCTAAAATCCCATCCAGTCCTTGGTGTTGTAGATGGACATGTTCTTTGCTGATTAAAGATTTGCCTTCATGCTCCAAAGCAGCCGATGGCCCGTTGCTACTGTTTTCATGACTGGCTTCATGCAATCTTAGTTATCTCAGGGGTTTTGGCATTCCCATGTCGCACCATCAGTAGGTGGCTGCACCCCATTAGAACATACTGGTATGGAAGCACAGGGACATGGATCTGAAGTTATTGGCTCGAAATTACCTGAACTAGAACTGGGGCAAATGTATGGATTTACTTCAAAACAAAAGACTACAAAAGTATGTACCTTTGTTTTGTTATTATTATGGGTTACTCCCAGGATGACTCACCTCTGATGACAAGCCCTGTGTTTTTGTTTGTTCTGTTGCTGCCAGCTGTTGGTTGCCTTTCTCCAGATTCCTTCAGGCACTGCTGCTGGGGAGACTCACCCGCCCCCGCCTGTACCAGTGAGCCTCAGGGAGTGCCTTTCCCAAAACCTTCATCTTCTTCCCTATTCTTCACCTTTCTCTTTCCTCCTTTGCCCCAAGTCCCCCTTGCTCAGCTATTTGCCACCAAAACAAATAGGTTGAGATGATGGGTGCAGAAGAAGCACGTTTCTTTACCATGGACACACCTATTGCTCTCCCTACCCGTTCTTCATCGCTCTCTTGGCTCAGTTTCTGCCTCTTGTAAGACTATTTGAACTGCTCTTGCAGGAGTGACTACACTTCATGTAAACAGTCTTGAACTGGCTGGCTTATTCCAAATTGTTTAGCAGCCATAAAAGGAGCTGGTAAAGGAAGGTAACTATTTGTGTGGTACTAAATGAGTTTTATGCTTCTGCAGCTTTAATGCTGCTGTCAATAGCTAGGTTGAAGTCTAGCTAAGAGACATGCCTTAGAGCAGTCTAGAGCAGCTCAGAGACTGCTCTTAGAGCAGTCCTTCCGTGCACAGCAGGCCTTGTGATGTAAAAGACTATATTGCTTTCCTGACAAGATACACAGTGCTTGCTGTCACAGGACTCCAGGCCCAGCTCAGGACATGCTGTGCCACAACTGTTTTAAGCCTATAAAGAATAACACGGGAAATTGGCTGTGGACTGTGCTGGTGGCAAACACAGGAGGAACAAACCCCCTTGTTTTGCAAAGAGCACCAATAATTGTGTATGGATCACTGACAACTGCTTGTACAATGACATTGACCTCTTCTTGCAGGGCTATAAAGTGTCTTAATAGACATTCAGGTGGTTTACAAGTATACTAGCCTCTGTGATGCTGACACAGGCAAGGTTAAGCAGTCAGGCTTTAAGGAGAGGGAGTAACAGGGTAATAGGCAAGATACATTAGACAGGAGAGAAATAATCACCCTGATAGAAACTGCAGCTTGGATACCTCCACGAAACCACACCTACACCACAAACTTTTGCCCTCATAGCTGTAATAGCTGGAGACATCATTTATGGCCAATGTATTATTGTGGACTAACTCTCTCGTGTGGGGCAGTTATACCAGGAAAAACATGTCTTTCTGTGTAGGGTGTCAGGGAGCAGCAAAGGCCAGCTGCTTCCCAAGGGATGCAGAGACATGCGGATCGCCAGGGGACCGGCTGGGTAGGGAGTCCCCCAGCCAGGGTCCATCCCACTGCCCTCAGTGAGGGAGCTGGGCAGGCTGGAGGACAGCCGGGTGCAGCCCCCAGCCCAGGGCACTGGGCAGCTTTACGGGGATGGGGACGGGCTGAGGCCAGGCCGGGATGTCAGCCTGCCAGTGGGAGCCAGGATTGGGCCCGGTGAGGGGAACCAGGGTCAGACACAGCCCCATGATTGCTGGGCCCATGGGCTGGGGGGTGACCCAGGTGAGGTTGGTCAGGGCTCTTAAGGCTGATTGATGTCCCCAGGGACGTGATGTATGGTATACTTTGCTCAGGTCCTCGAGGGAGAGAAAACAATGTTGATTCACCAGTTCAGGTTGTGTCAGTGTCGGATGCATGTTGCCACTACAATAGATGCAATGCCTTCAGTTGGGAGCTGAGTCTGCATCCCACCAGACACAGGTCTCTGGTAAGATGCAGTAGTACCTGACCTGCGCTCGGCACTGTTCTCTCAGGAGCCAGGAGCTGCTGGCTGCTCAGGAAAGCAAGAGCTGTTGGTGTAGTAGCTCCCTCAAGCTCAGCATGGCCAAGGGCTTGCAACACATGCTACAATTCTCTTTGTGTTATGAAAGGCGTTCTTCCCCTCAAAGTGAGGTTTTCCCATCTTTGAAAAAGGAGCAGAGCTTAAAGGCACAATTTCTAGCATCAGCCTTTGCCAAGGCCCATCCCTTCCGTGCAATGGGTTCACCTCCATAGAATCATAGAAACACAGAATGGTTTGGGTTGGAAGGGACCTTTAAAGGCCATCTAGTCCAACCACCCTGCAATGAGCAGGGACATCTTCAACTAGATCAAGTTGCGCAGAGCCCCATCCAACCTGATCTTGAATGTTTCCAGGGATGGGGCATCTACCACCTCTCTGGGCAACCTGTTCCGGTGTTTCACCACCCTCATTGTAAAAAATTTCGTCCTTATACGTAAGTCTAAATCTCCCCTCTTTTAGTTTAAAGCCATTACCCTTGTCCTATTGCAACAGACTCTGCTAAAAAGTTTGTCCCCATCTTTCCTGTAGGCCCCCTTTAAGTACTGAAAGGCCACTATAATTTGTCCTTGAAGCCTTCTCCAGGCTGAGCAACCCCAACTCTCTCAGCCTGTCCTCATAGGAGAGGTGCTCCAGCCCTCTGATCATTTTTCTGTCCCTCCTCTGGACCCACTCCAACAGGTCCATGTCCTTCTTTCGTCAGGGGCCCCAGAGCTTGATGCAATGCTCCAGGTGGGGTCTCATGAGAGCAGAGTAGAGGGGCAGAATCACCTTTCTCAACCTCCTTGGCCACGCTTCTTTTGATGCAGCCCAGCTATTACAGCTATGAGGGCAAAAGTTTGTGGTGTAGGTGTGGTTTCATGGAGGTATCCAAGCTGCAGCTTCTAACAAGGTGATTATTTCAGGATGTTTGCTTGACTTTAAAAGCATATCACCCATCATGACATCTGATGCATGGGTTCATGTGTGGAGTGGCAAGGAAGCGGAGGGATCTGTTAGTCTCCCATCCAAAAGAAACATTTTCCCTTGGAAACGTACCCACACCAACACCTCTGCTCTACAGTTGCAACAGAAGGGGTGTAGAAGCTAGATAGAAAGGGCTTTATACATCATTTTATCCTGCCTTGCTGGACTTTATGAGCACCTCCTCCCAGTGTTCCTCCTTTTGCACCGAAGCACCCCGTTATCAGCCAGTACACCTAACTGCTCGCCTGTCTGTGTGTCTGTGCACGCAGACATGCGGTTCTGCTTCCCCACGCGGGTCCGCCCTTTCCAGTTTCTGTTTCTTCTCCACTCATTTAGAATCAGGAAACGCAATAATTTGCAGACTCAGTAATTCACTCGTAATGCATGTGCGTGGCAGGGGCGCAGCTTTTGGAAGTATTTCACGCTGGGTGAGAAGGGGACGCCCCGCTGCACACCCGCAAAAGGCTTACAAGCTGCCAAGTTTCATTTTTACAGCTGAGTTAAAAAATAAAACCACACAAGTTTCATTTTCTGTCTTCCGACTGGTTTGACAAACACTCTCATGGCTTGCAAAGATGTAGCAAAGGCTGTTTGTTGTGTCAGTGTTTAGGTCAGAGTCCCTTCCAACCCCGAAACCAGTGTTTTCTGCTTTCTGCACCAGAATTAAGGTGGGTTGGTCCTTGGTTTCTCTGCACTGAAGTGAAACACCCCGAAATAACAATGACGGGGAATTGGGAGGTTACATGAAATGCCAGATAGGTTAGTCCCCATCAGCCACTCATTCCTCTCGATATTTATATTCCGTTGATTCACACAAGCACTTTTGCCTGAGTAAGAACTGCAAAATCCCACCCATGGACTTTGATTTCTATAAGTCACTTAGTAAACAAATTTGCACATGCGGTTTTCCCACCTCGTATCGATGCAGCTCCAAAACAACATGGCTTTTTTTTCTTTTTTTTCTTGAAGTGGCTTTGCCCCATGCATTTTGGTGCACTCCACTTGGAGCGAAGTGATAAAAACAGCCACGCTAAGGTTAGCATTACTTCGTTTCTCCAGTCCTTAAATGGGGAGCAGGATAATTTATGCAAAATCTCAGTGCAGAAGATGGATGGGTAGCAGAAATTCATTTTTATGTGAGGAAGATGTGCAGATGGTAGTCCTTGATGACAGAGGAAAAACTCCATTAAAAATGTGGGTCACAGAAAAGCGAATTATTGAACGATCTCTCATGAAGTATTAATCTTTGGCTTATTGATCTGCTTTTCCCAGCGTCAAAAGACAATGGGAAATGATGAGTTAGGAAACAATTACGTTACAACAGGAGAAGCCTTCACTCCCTACACCGAGGAAGACCAAGGCAGTAGGTGCTTCCTCTGAGCACGGAGGTTCTCTTGAGAAACCACGGGTGACAGTAACGCGCCTCAGGATGAAGGGGTGATCTGCGGCGGGGGCGAACGCTGATGTTCCACG
>VYXH01003100.1:42369-78548 GCA_013397275.1 Burhinus bistriatus
AAAAAGGAAAAAGCTTGAAATTCAACTATGATTTAGAAAACCACAGGTTCATGTGTATTCCTACATGAAGAAGCTCCTATGTAGTTGATGCTGGGCTGTGCATCTCACAGGCGCTGTACAGCTGAAGGGTGATGAAGATCAACCCAGAAACCTGTAGGAAACAAAGAAACCTCTCCTGGTGGATTCCTTCTGGGATACTTACCCCCTGGTACAGAGCTGATACAACAGGCAGCCCTTTGCAGCCCAGAGTAACAACCCTTTTCTCTCTTTTCAAAGCAACCCAAGTGCTACTAGACAGCAACAGGCTGGAATAACCACACAGAGTGGCTCCTGAACACACAGCCTGAAGTCCCAGGCAGCCTGGCAAGACTCCTGTACTCCCAGGACAGATGAATTGGTCCAAAATAACACAAGTAGGCTCCGGAGAGACCTTATTGTGACCTTTCAGTGCTTAAAGGGGGCTTATAAGAAAGATGGGGACAAACTTTTTAGCAGGACCTGTTGTGATAGGACAAGGGTTAATGGCTTTAAACTAAAAGAGGGGAGAATCAGATTAGACACAAGGATGAAATGTTTTACAATGAGGGTGGTGAAACCCTGGCCCAGGTTGCCCAGAGAGGTGGTAGATGCACCGTCTGTGGAAACATTCAAGGTCAGGTTGGACGGGGCTCTGAGCAACCTGATCTAGTTGAAGATGTCCCTGCTCATTGCAGAGGGGTTGGACTAGATGGCCTTTAAAGATCCCTTCCAACCCAAACCATTCTGTGAACTGTTCTGGTATTATTCTTGGTGAAAATAATTTATCTAACTTTCTGATGATACAAAGGTGAAAGCTGAAAGAATTATGTAAAGACAAGGTAGAACTATCTTTTAGCACTTGCTTTTTATTCTTTGCACTGTTGTTCTATTTCTTTTCCTTTTCTTCGCCTCAATAGTGCTCATGCTATGGATTGTAAAAANTCAATAGTGCTCATACTGTGGATTGTAAAAAAAAAAAAAAAAGTCCCGTTCGTGCTATGAGTACACTTGATTTGCTGTCTGGATATTTTTATAATATATACTGTATGCTCACTGAAGTGATGAATTTGCTGTCCTGGTTTTGGCTTGGGTAGAGTTAATTTTCTTCCTAGTAGCTGGTATGGTGCTGTGTTTTGGATTTAGTATGAGAATAATGTTGATAACACACTGATGTTTTAGTTATTGTTAAGTAGTGCTTAGAATAAGTGAAGGACTTTTCAGCTTCCCATCCTCTGCCAGCGAAGAGGCTGGGGGTACATGAGAAGGTGGGAGGGAGCGTAGTCAGGACAGATGACCCAGCTGGCCAAAGGGATATTCTATACCATATGACAACATGCTCAGTATATAAACTGGGGGGAGTTGGCCTGGGGGGTGGCAGCTGCTGCTTGCGGACGGGCTGGGCATTGGTCAGCGGGTGGTGAGCAATTGTATTGTGCATCACTTGTTTTATATATTCTATTATTATCATCATCATCATCATCTCTTCCTTTGCTGTCCTCTTAAACTGTCTTTACTTCAACCCACGAGTTCTACTTTTTCTCCATTCTCCTCCCCATCCTACTGGGGGACAGGGGGGTGAGCGAGTGGCTGCGTGGTGCGTAGTTGCTGGCTGGGGTTAAACCACAACGTTTGCCATGGGTAAATGTCGTAATTACTCCTCTAGCATGACTGGTCGTTGTACTTCCCCCATGTAGATGGGACCTATTTTTCTTCAATTTACAGCCAGGAATTTCAGCTATTCTTGGTGCTTCCCTGGAATTAGCAGGTGATGTTTGGATTGCAGACATCATCACAGTGTGTTTATTTGTTTAATTAAATAAGGCATAACTTCCGACAGGCCTGTTCCCAGCCAGCCTGAAGCAGTCTGGATCTGAGCTTTGCGGTTGCACCTGGTTCTTCTGCTGTTGCCTCTTCAGAGTTGTGGGCTGCTGCTCCCCTGTCCGTTTGGTGCAGATGTCATCCAAGATGTGTGCAGATGTCGTATCCAAGCCTCTTGCGCTTGAATAAATGAGGGAGGTGCCGTGCCATCCGTAGCATGCCTCTTCATACCTCTGTTCACAATACAGTACTGATTCTCAACGTCTCAGGTTCATCATGAGGAGTACCATAGAGAAAATATGTCAGTAGTATTTCTTGGTTTGTCTGTAGGTTCATATAGTTAAAAATATCTAGTTTGCTCTGTTGTGAAGAGATATTGCAGATTATGTTAGTAGGTTGTGAAGTTACAGATTGTTACTGGTTTTGTTCCAGGCCTTCTAATACCTGGAGAATAAGTAAATCTGTCCATTCCTTTTTGGTGAATGAATCTTATTTAATAATACTGAGATATGTGAGATCCATACAGGTTTTTGCAGGTAATGGAAATGGCGTTTAATCATAAAATCCGTCTGTGAAGAATAATTCTACGCAAGGCTTTAGCATCGGATTTTTCTCTTGTCTGTGATTTTGATGTGCTGTTTCTCAACATACACGTAGCTGGTTTTCCTCTTGTGTTTGTTTCCTTTGTCTAGCTGCTTGACCATGTGATTAGTTTTATGTAATGAACCTTATTTTACATTTTTAATGTTGAAATATTTTTTCAATTGGTTGCAGTTGATGCCTGCTTCAACCTTTGTTTTCTTCAGGTCCTTGTTATATTCATTTTAATAACTGTTTTAAATCTGATTCAAGGTTCTCATGCACTACTAATACTTACATTACAGTATTTTCATGCAGTAATCAAGCTTCAACGCAGTTTTGTATAGATTAGATTATTGAATGTCTAGCCAGAGAGGCTGGACAAAAAAGGCATGAAGATAAATAAAAAGCAAGTAAATTAGTTTTGTATTTAATTAATTGAGATGTATAGCTTTGTATATTAAGCATATGAACTCTGTTTGTTCTGTTGGATGTTTCCTCCCGCATTTAGTGTGTGTGCACACATTTAAATAATTTGGAATGTTAATTTAAAAAATATGGTTTAAGACTTGAGGAGAAAAACTGGAAAAAAAAAAAAAGCATACCAGTGGTAGATTTGGCTGGCTGAGGTTGATTAAAAAAATAGATGGGAAGTAGAGGCATCGACAGCAAAGATGAGGCTGTCACCTGAGTTATATTTTACTATTCCAACTGCAGCAACCAAAGAAGATGTGGTCTTTTGTTGTCCTTTTCAAAAATGCAAAAACTAAGGTGAAAATTTAGGTGGATTTTAGGGAAAGAAGCATCTCATAAACCAATGCTTTTGTTTGATTTTTTTTTTTTTCTCTTAATCAGCATGGATACCATGGAATATGCACAGCTTATGAGACAAGCTGGGAACCAGGATTTTAAAAATGGAAATTACTCTTTAGCCATCAGGAAATATGATCAAGCTCTATATATGCTCAGCTGTTTAATACAATGGGTTCCGTAAGTATTCTTGAATTACAAGTTGTAAACCATACGACGAGTCTGAAGTTTGTACAGTACTATAGTTAACTCAGAACCGTATTTCTTATCCTCACACCTGATTTTTCTTGTATCTTTTGTCACGCTCTTTAGTGTACCAGTTTTCTGATTAAAGAGGAATTGCTGTTCGTGACATACATGTGATTAGTTAATGAGTGTAATCTGAATATTTTTATATAAGCATCAGCTGCAAATTAGTGTAATTAACGCTCAAATTAATTTTTCATAAACTGTGTTTGTTTCTGTTCAGTTACTTCTGTTTCTTAGCTGACACGCTGTGGATTAATCTTGCTGTGGTTCTGCCATGTACTGGCCATGTCTATGGCCTGTTGTTACCTGGGTTGTGTGATTATCTTTAAAATGATTCATACAAGTTACTTTGTTCTTGTTATTTGGTCTTTCTTGGTATTCTCAGATTTGTTAAAAATAATTTTTCAGCAGAAGACTTCTTTGGGTATTTCTTTCCAAATGTTAAGTGCTTGTTTTCATCAGTTAACATCAGTTGCTAATGTTATTAATGATTAAATAGTTGAGTATCATGTTAGCTATTAAATATTAATTACTACCGTATATTAACATTGATGTTGACTTAATTTAACACTGACCATTCAATTATTTTGACTATTAGCCATTTAGACTAAGTAGTAAAATAAGTCTGGAGCATATGCAGGGAGTAGAGCTGAGCAGGCTGCTCCTGAGCATCTCCTTTCCTCTTGCTATAGGTTGCCTTGGCAGGATTTGCTTGCATGCAAGAGTGTGCGCGTTCAGTGTAATTGAAAGAACAGTCTTGAGTGTAAATTAGTAGACAGGAATAACATGAAGGATGCAGCTCTGTGGCATGTACTATTTGTTTGAGCACGGGCAAGACAGGCTTTCCAGGCGCCCCGGTACCCCATGGACTGTAGTCCTGTGATTTGTGAGCAGCTCTTTCCAGAAACTCTTTTGGATCCAGCAGATGCTTTAAATACTTTAGTATATTCTGTTCTCTAAAATACATTTATTTATTTCTTAGCTGGTGTAAATCTGGATAATTCTGTTGACTTCATCAACTGGTGATACAGTAAAATGCATTTAAGTTGGTTTTTGGTGATCAAAATGTGTTTAGCATTCTTTCCATCTAGCAGCTTCCATTCCTGTGTCTGTTTAATCCCCTTCTTGTCCACTGGCTTTCACTGAGCCATATCTAGGTGCGTTGAGATGGTCTAAACTCTTTCTAAATCCTCATACTGTGTTATTCCGGTGGGTTGGCTTTCCACTTCAGAAGAGACCAGGATGTCACTAAGGGTATCACTGAGGTATCGTTTAGCTGGAAGAGGGTAGATTTAGAATAGACCTCAGGAAGAAATTTTTCACTCTGAGGGTGGTGAGGCACTGGAACAGGTTGTCCAGAGAAGTTGTGGAGGCCTCATCCCTGCAAGTGTTCAAGGCCAGGTTGGATGAGGCTTTGAGCAATCTGGTCTAGTGCGAGGTGTCCTTGCCCATGGCAGGGGGGTTGGAATGATGATCTTTAAGGTCCCTTCCAACCTAAACCGTTCTATGATTCTGTGATTTAGGATGTCACTGAGAAATTTTATAGCTGATATTCAAATGATCGTTATTTTCTGCAACTCCTTTTTTACCTCTAATTTTGTTAGGTGGGTCATATATAGACTTTTTTCTTCTTTTCTTCTTGCTAACGATAAAGTACAATGCGTCCTTTTTCACATTTCAATAAACAGTTATACTAAAAACATATTTTTAGGTGTTCGAGGGACATAGCTGTGTTACACTGCAACAAATCAACTGCCTTGTACAATCTTGGTAAATGGACAGAAGCAGTGTTTTCAGCCTACCAGAGCTTACACTGGGATCCGGAGTATGTTAAGGTATTTAGAGGCTTAAGCTGACAGTTTTTGCATGCCTTTTTAAAACAAGTGTCAATGTCTGCTTTTTATTGTGTTTTGGTTTTGAGGTGTGATAAGCAAATATAGCGTGAAATCCGAGAATCGGTGTCTGATTCTGTACATGAGCATCAGAATTACTACTGTAATAGTACTTTTAATAAAATGAAGTGGATCTCTTTTGCAGCAGGAGGTGCTGGTTCTTTCTGGGTCCAAACAAGAGAGGCACCAATGCTTTCAAGAAAGAGAACTATTTTGTTAATATCCCAGACAAAATGATAGCAAGTAATAAAATCTCACGTGCCCTTGTGATGCTGGAGACCCACGGTTGACGCAGCACGGGCCAGGTCTCTGGTCGGGCCATGGCATGCTGTGCAGATCCTGTCTGTGGTGAGGATCATCAGCTCTGTGTTCACTTGCAGTTTTACGGAGCCTGGCTCATGGTATAGATTCATCAGTCACTGACAGCAGTCAGGACTAGCATGGGGACTCAGCTTTGAAGGCTCCCTTGGGCAGTATGCCCTAATATTCTTTACATGTTAATAAGCCTACAGTTCCTGGGAACAGTACGTGGTGATCTAGGTCATATTGTATTTCCAGTGGACAGAACAATACGTTACACATACGCTTGTGATTATGTACACGTTGATTAAGTACACATTGACTCAAATACTCATCTGTTACGATTAAGTAGCGGTTGTACAGTATTTATGATATGGAAGCATACACTTGGATCGGTTCTTTTGTACAATAAATAGTCTTCTGGACCAACTGCTACAATCTCCCAGAGACTTTAGTAGAAGGTATTTGATTTAGGTATGGTAAAATTGCATGCAAATATCAATGTAACTAGCATTGTATTGCAGCATGCCAGTTACCTGGTTTGAACAAATTGACTCCAGTCTGACCCTGAGCCAGTACAGCCTAGTTCAGTGGTGAATATAAACGTGTTCAGGTGCTGTTGGCTGAAGAATATGTGCATTGTGGTAAATACTGCAAAATGCAGTGACATGGGAACATAAACATATGTTCTGGACCTTGTGACAAAAAAAAAAATCCTGTCCAGAGGAGGTTAAAATATAATTGCTAACAGTATGTCTTTCACCCTGTAGTTATTTTCCAAGGTTGTATTCCAGAAATTATTACAGAGTATCTGTGATGACCTCAGTAGCTTATTGTGAATTTCAAGGAGTGTTTATTGCACTATTTTTGGACCTGTGTGTAAGAAGCTGTACAAGTAGTACTACATGTCATTTTTTAGCATAATTAGAGAATTTAGGAAAAAATGATACCATTTTGTTTTGTAGTAAAGATCTCTGAATATTTTACCAATAATGGTCTTTTTTGTTCTCTTTTTTTTTTTTTTAGGCTTTTTATAGAGCTGGCCACTCATTGATCATGTTATCAGACTCTTATCAGGCGATTTCTATGTTTCATAAAGGTTTGATTCTCCTGAATGCTTCTGCAGATCGAACTCAAATCGCTGATTTTGTAGCAGGAATCTTCATAAGTGTCAACGGTAAACTCAAATCAAGAGCTTAATTTTTCTGAGAGCCTTTCAGTAGTGATGACAACACAAGTTCTTGGTAGGATGTCCTTCGTGAAGATCATTCATTTGGTCCTTAGTGCCACAGGTCTGTTTGAGGATTATGAATATGTTGAGTGGCCTAATCAAAAGGAAATAGTGGACTTGGTCCACTTCATATACAGCAGATGCCCACAATCCCAAAACACTGTGCAGGGGAGTGTGTTGTCTCACAAGAACACGTCAATTGTGGAATAGTTAGAAAAGGTTGAAATTCAGAGTCAGGGAGACAAGGTTGGAGATTTGGAGCTCCAGACTCCTAAGGCTTTAGTGGTTTTTGTCCAAAGCACTATGTTTTTCTTCTATCTAGGTAGATTTGAAAATAATTAGAAGGTACTCATCTTAAACTTGAGTTTACAGTGCAGTGTATTCCAGTGTGGTGGACTTACCCTCAGCTAGTAACGGGCAGCAATGAAAAGAGGGATTGGCCTTTCCGTGGCGTTATGTGGGGTTTTTTTGACCAATGTCCACCCTACATCTCCCTGCCCTCTCCTCTTCTACTTGCTTTTTTGTCCAGTTCACAGACTTTGTCTGATGAGGCTTGCAGGCATGCCAGGAGATTTCAGGTTGTGCCCCTGCTGCATTTATTTGAACTCATAGCCCTGTGTTAAGGACCTTGATTATTTTTAGCATCGTCCATAGCTAGGCTCACCCACAAGCGGAAGAACCGCCACGAGGTTCACAATGTCTTGGAGTGTTTCTTGAGGGCAGGGATTAATTTTTTTTTTTCCCCTTATTTAATGAAGGCTGGCCACTGATAACAAGCTGCTGTATCAATTAGGTGGCCAGGGATATTTAAGCCCCCCGCTGGCATTCTCCTGCGTATTAGTCAGTGCTAAAACTGTCACTGTGCAATGACGTAACTTAGTTGGAGACCCCCAACTTTAAAAGCACCGTGTGTACTAAATCGTTTTCCTAATGGGTTATTCTTGCAGATGAACAAGTCTTTCCACCAACTTTTCCCCCCGCGTATGATTATATTTTCAGTGCGAGGTTTGATGCCCTGATCTGGCAAGGGGTGATCGAAAGGCTGGCCCAGAAGGGGAAGTGGCGGGTGAGTCTATGGCTGCGGCGCGGTGGGCGCTCGCGTCTTCCCTCCTCAGGGTAAGCTCCCCTTACCGTTACCGTCCAAAATGGTGGGTGTTTATTGTTCCCCGCTTCAAACGTCTTGGGTTTTTTAAGACTTGAAAAATACTTCTAGTGGTAGATAACTTCTGAAATTCATTTCTCGAAGGGATACAATGAACTTGAAACCCCGCTTGTCTCTTGCTGTTGTCTCTGTTATAATTACGGTGCCATCTGGAGTCGTTATTCTTGAAAGAAATCAGAGGGAAAAAAATATGTGTTTATTAGTGGTCCCTTTTACTTTTCCTTCTGTATGACAAGCTGGATTTTTGAAGCTGTCTGTGAAAGACCCACAAATAAAGGAGCAGCTCAGTGGAAGTATGTGGTTGTTAAACAAAACCAGATCATGTAGAAAAATCAAAAGGTGAATCACCTGAAATTGTTTTAATCCTCTTTTCNGAATTTTTTTCCAATAATGGTTTTTTTTTTTCTCTTTTTTTTTTTTTTCAGGCTTATTATAGAGCTGGCCACTCATTGATCATGTTATCAGACTCTTATCAGGCGATTTCTATGTTTCATAAAGGTTTGATTCTCCTGAATGCTTCTGCAGATCGAACTCAAATCGCTGATTTTGTAGCAGGAATCTTCATAAGTGTCAACGGTAAACTCAAATCAAGAGCTTAATTTTTCTGAGAGCCTTTCAGTAGTGATGACAACACAAGTTCTTGGTAGGATGTCCTTCGTGAAGATCATTCATTTGGTCCTTAGTGCCACAGGTCTGTTTGAGGATTATGAATATGTTGAGTGGCCTAATCAAAAGGAAATAGTGGACTTGGTCCACTTCATATACAGCAGATGCCAACAATCCCAAAACACTGTGCAGGGGAGTGTGTTGTCTCACAAGAACACGTCAATTGTGGAATAGTTAGAAAAGGTTGAAATTCAGAGTCAGGGAGACAAGGTTGGAGATTTGGAGCTCCAGACTCCTAAGGCTTTAGTGGTTTTTGTCCAAAGCACTATGTTTTTCTTCTATCTAGGTAGATTTGAAAATAATTAGAAGGTACTCATCTTAAACTTGAGTTTACAGTGCAGTGTATTCCAGTGTGGTGGACTTACCCTCAGCTAGTAACGGGCAGCAATGAAAAGAGGGATTGGCCTTTCCGTGGCGTTATGTGGGGTTTTTTTGACCAATGTCCACCCTACATCTCCCTGCCCTCTCCTCTTCTACTTGCTTTTTTGTCCAGTTCACAGACTTTGTCTGATGAGGCTTGCAGGCATGCCAGGAGATTTCAGGTTGTGCCCCTGCTGCATTTATTTGAACTCATAGCCCTGTGTTAAGGACCTTGATTATTTTTAGCATCGTCCATAGCTAGGCTCACCCACAAGCGGAAGAACCGCCACGAGGTTCACAATGTCTTGGAGTGTTTCTTGAGGGCAGGGATTAATTTTTTTTTTTCCCCTTATTTAATGAAGGCTGGCCACTGATAACAAGCTGCTGTATCAATTAGGTGGCCAGGGATATTTAAGCCCCCCGCTGGCATTCTCCTGCGTATTAGTCAGTGCTAAAACTGTCACTGTGCAATGACGTAACTTAGTTGGAGACCCCCAACTTTAAAAGCACCGTGTGTACTAAATCGTTTTCCTAATGGGTTATTCTTGCAGATGAACAAGTCTTTCCACCAACTTTTCCCCCCGCGTATGATTATATTTTCAGTGCGAGGTTTGATGCCCTGATCTGGCAAGGGGTGATCGAAAGGCTGGCCCAGAAGGGGAAGTGGCGGGTGAGTCTATGGCTGCGGCGCGGTGGGCGCTCGCGTCTTCCCTCCTCAGGGTAAGCTCCCCTTACCGTTACCGTCCAAAATGGTGGGTGTTTATTGTTCCCCGCTTCAAACGTCTTGGGTTTTTTAAGACTTGAAAAATACTTCTAGTGGTAGATAACTTCTGAAATTCATTTCTCGAAGGGATACAATGAACTTGAAACCCCGCTTGTCTCTTGCTGTTGTCTCTGTTATAATTACGGTGCCATCTGGAGTCGTTATTCTTGAAAGAAATCAGAGGGAAAAAAATATGTGTTTATTAGTGGTCCCTTTTACTTTTCCTTCTGTATGACAAGCTGGATTTTTGAAGCTGTCTGTGAAAGACCCACAAATAAAGGAGCAGCTCAGTGGAAGTATGTGGTTGTTAAACAAAACCAGATCATGTAGAAAAATCAAAAGGTGAATCACCTGAAATTGTTTTAATCCTCTTTTCTATAGTGACTGTGCAAAAAAAAATATAAAAAAGTGATCATTGTCACAGTTACACCTGTATGGGGTGTCGGTGGTGAGGTGCTGGCACGGCGGGGGCTGCAGGGGTCTCTGTGAGGGGAGGCTGGGGCTGCCTCATGCCGGACATGGCTGGATCCAGCCAGCTCCAATAGCCCCACCACAGGGCATGTCTCAGCCCCTGAGCCGCCATGGTGGTGCCTCTGGGAAAGTGTGTTTTTTAAAAAAGCCAAAAACCATGTCTGGCGGGGGAGGGGGGGGGCAGGGAAGTGAGAAACAGCCCTGCGAGCACCAGGGTTGGAGAAGCAGAGGCAGGAGGAAGAGGAGGTGCTCCAGGCCCGGAGAAGGGGTTCCCTTGTGGCCTGTGGAGAGACCATGCAGGAGCAGGCGCCTCACAGGTTCCACAGCCCATGGAGGACCCACACTGGAGCAGGGGAGAAGCGTAAGGAGGAGGGAGTGACAGAGAGGGACCGCTATGGACTGACTGCAGCCCCATATTCCCCATCCAACCCCCCTGCCGTGGGCAGGGACATCTTTCACTGGATCAGGTTGCTTAAAGCCCCGTCCAGCCTGACCTTGAACACTTCCAATGATGAGGCGTCCACATCTTCTCGGGGCAACCTGTTCCAGTGTTTCAGCACCCTCAGGGTAAAAAATTTTGTCCTTATGTCCAATTTAAACCTACTCACTTTCAGGTTAAAACCGTTGTCCCTTGTCCTGTCACTACAGGCCTTGTTTAAAAGTCTCTTTTATAAGTCCCCTTTATATATTGAAAGGCTGCAATAAGGTCTCCCCAGAGCCTTCCCCTCTCCAAGCTGAACAACCCAACTCTCTTAGCCTGTCCTGATAGAAGAGGTGCTCCAGCCCTCTGATCATCTTCATGGCCCTCCTCTGGACTCACTCCCAGAGGTCCGTGTCTTTCCTGTGCTGGGGATCCCAGAGCCGGATGCAGTACTCCAGGTGGGGTCTTCCAGAGTAGAGTACAGGGCGACAGTTACCTCCCTCTATCTGCTGGCCACACTTCTTTTTAGGCAGCCCAGGATACAGTTGGCTTTCTGGGCTAGAAGCACACATTGCTGGCTCATATCCAATTTTTCATTCACCAGTAACCCCAAGTCATTTTCCACAGGGCTGCTTTCAATCCATTTATCTCCTAGTCTGTATTGATACTGGGGATTGCCCTGACCCAGGTGCCCAGACTTGCACTTGGCCTTGTTGAACTGCGTGAAGTTCACATGGGCCCACTCCTTGAGCCTGTCCAGATCCCTCTGGATGGCATCCTGTCCCTCAAGCGTATCAACTGCATCACTCAGCTTGGTGCCACCTGCAAATTTGCTGAGTGATTGAATGCACCACAGCATCCCACTGTGTCATTGATGGTATTAAATAGTACCGGTTCCAGTACAGAGCCTTGAGGGACACAGCTCGTTACTGGTTTCCACTTGCACACTGAGCCATTGACTATAGCTCTTTGGATGCAGCCATACAGTCAATCTATCCAACAGTCCATCAAACCCATATCACTCCAATTTAGAGCTAAGAATGTTGTGGGGGACTGTATCAGAGGCCTTACAGAAGTCCAGGTAGATGACATCCATAGTTCTTCCCTTGTCCTCTGGTGAAGCCAGGTGGGTTTTCGAGAAGCAAGATAAAGTTTTTGGGGAAACTGAGAAAACAGAAAAAGTTGCAGTATGCATTTCTTGCTTTCTGCTCAGGATGTTGGTGTAGCTGGGGAGTCTCATCCCCATGAATGTAAAGGTCCATTCCTAAAGTGAAGGGTCACTTCTAAGGGGTATTCCTTTTTATTCCTGAGGAAACTTTCATTGGTCATAGCTTCCCACGGTCCCCTGTATATTACATTAATTCAGCTGATAAATGGAAAGGGAGATTCAGTAATCTGTTGTGATCTTAAAAAAAGGTCTGAAATATAGTTAGCCCTCGTTTACTTTCCTACAAGATCTGATGGCGCAGTAAAAAAAAAAGTTTCTAAGTGTGCTTATAAGATCACTAATTTTTTTTTTTTTTTTTCCAGTCTTGTCTGTTGTTGTTATCTGAGAAGAAAGAGTTGCCCACCAATCTCAGAGTCAACCAGTTATCACTGAAGAATCTCTTTGAGGTAAAGTAGCATCCTTTTTTTTTTTCCCCTTGCGTCTATTTCTTTTCCTCCTGTTCACTTTAGTGAGAGATTTTCCATCTTGTGTGCAAGGCTGAAACAGATCAAAGAGAAATAATATGGAAAGTAATACACGGACTTTGTATGATTATATTAAATCATCTATTTTGTCCCTTTTTGTTTGGTCATTAAAAAATCCTTAATTTGCATAACTTCTGGGTGTGATTTAATGTTTAATTTAATTTGACCGAAAGAAATCATCTTCCTGTCAAGTACAGCAAGTTATTCATGTCATGCTTGGAACCTGAGAACTCAATGCTGAAAAATGTCTGACCAGTTAAGTTGGATATCTTTTCCAGCCAGGACAATTTATGATATCCCTGGGATAGGGTATTATTATACTTTGCTAGCCTGTCTCTGGACTGCTTGCTGGTGATGAGTATGATTACAGGGAGTTGAGCTGGGTACAGTGTTGGAATTTTGCCTTCCCTCAACGTCCCAAATTTTTGGTAGGTTGCTTTATACCTAGGCAGCAACTGCTAAACTTTCTCCCTAAAGGCTTTGACACTTTCCAAATGACTTAGAGGGTTTTAGCAAGATGAAAACATGTAGCTGTAGACCAAGTAGCCACAATTTCTAATGCCTTTGACTGAGATGATGGCATCTGCAGACAGCAGAATTTGATCTTAATGTTGCTCTTCTGAAACTTGCTCTTTTCTTTGTCTTGTGATTCCTCATGTTCTGCAGCATTTGGGAACCTCCAAAGCTTTTTATGCTGGCAGGATAAAATAAAATCTTATAGCTGTCAGAAACTGCCATGCTCACACATACTTTGCTGCTGACTGACTGTGCCTGCCTGGTGCATGTGCTGTGCCGCGCACACTGGTACACCCCAAAGGCTCTGCCCTGTGGGAGTTAGGTGGCCTTGTAGGGCTCACTGCTGTTTGCCCCTGCTGTTATGCATGGGTATCCCACCAAAACACTTTGTGTGCAGGGGTGTGCAACCATTGCTTCTGGCCCCTTGGGAGCCAGGGTGTACCTGGAGACCAACTGCAAGCCAAGAGCTGCTGTAGTTCACCAGCTCCACCACTCAGGAACAGGTGGTGTCCATAGCAGTAACATACCAACTTTCTAAAGGCATCTCACAGTGTATGTGTGTTATCATGCAGTGGATGCCCAGCCTGTTTCAATTGCAGTTACATAAAGCATTTCTTATGAACCATTAAAAAATTCCTTTCTGTATGCATTTTTTTTTTATTTTATTCTTACATTTCTTTGTGTGTATAAGTTAATTAACTATAGTTCTGCTGTATGTAACGTACTTTTAAAATATACGGTTGCACATTCATTGAGAAATTCAATTAGGCTTTAGGCTGAAGTATATTAGATTTCTTACAGCACTGTGGTTTTTCTGATGGAAGCTTTAGAAGATATTAGCTGTAGGCTACACAATACATTTGGCTGGCAAATTGCCAGTTTAGGGCATATTGATGGAATTTGCCATTTGGTTGTTACAGTGCTTGCAGTACTTTTGTCATAATAATTTCAAGTTGGGTTTTTTTTCATAAATGCGTTTCAGTTAGGTGCCTGACAGAGTGAGTGAAAAAGAAGGGGAAGGCAAAGGAAATAAATCAACATCTATTCATAGGCTTGTTTATAGCAATAGCAGAAGAATTAGTGGGTAAGTATACATAAGCATGCCTTGGTTAGCTAAATGATAGGTAAAAGTGACAAAAAATCATAAAAAAAGATACCTGTAAAAGGTAGGTGTTCTGTGTTAGTGCCTGCAGAGTAGCCCATGTGGGACTTCATGCTACCCTCCATCATGCCATGTGTGTTTGCTCAGTTTTTTGTGGGAAGGGAGGGTGTGTCAGAGTTCAGTCCTGGATCAGCCAGGCCCACGGCCGGGCAGCAGCAGGGCTGTGGTGCTACCGCAGCATAGCTGCGGTGGGGACAAGGCATGAGAGCCTCAGATTAAAGCAGCTTCTGAGCGAAGGTGCGCACTGCTGCTGCCGTGGTTTGCAGCTCTGGCCTGGAGCACAGCAGCAAAGCAGTCCTGTGAGGGGCAAACATGCTCCTCACACTGACGGTAAAGCATGGCAGTGCAGTAGAGGACAGATGTAGGGTGTCTTCGCAAAAAAATCTTCCTTCCTAGGCAAGCAAATCAAAAGGTCTCATTGAGAGAGGAGGATAAAAGCGGGTTGCCTTTGCAAAATAGTATGTCCTTCGTTGCTGAATTGGCCCCACTAGTCGTAGCTATTCTAGTGGCTTTGTTGTACATGTGGAAGACTGAAAGAATCAAGATGAAAGATCCCTAAGCACTGCTTCTCTTTTGCAAAAATTAGAAAATGTGGCTTTCTGACAACTCAAACTTCCCCTGCTGCCACTACATACTCCCTGTAATTTGTTGTATTTTGATTTTGTGACTGTGCACAAACAGTAATTCTTGCCAGTCAAAATTTGGCATGAGGTGTTAGAAAAAAGATTTATTTGTGGATGTTGGAAGCATGTGCGAAGACTGCTATTTAAAAAGATGACTGGCACAAATGGAGAAATTATGTCTGAACGCTGTTTCCGAGCACCCCCTCATGTCCTGATCCTTCTGGCATATTGTCTCAATTTCCATCTGAGCTTCCTCTGCCCACCTCCAGAGTTCGCCATATTGCTGTATCCTTTGTAGACTGTGCTTCATGTTCATCAAGTCCTTGCTGGAACATCCGTATTCAGTTCAGCTGCCTTCTGCTCAGGCTTTGTACTTTCAATCTTGATCTGTAAACTTCCCTGTAAATTCCATACTTTTATCAGATCACCTTCTAGGAATTTGCCACCTTCTGGCAAAAAAATGTGTCTCCTAAGACTTAATAACTTTTCTTTGTGTGAGCAGTCATATTATCATTGTTGTCTTAATAAGGCCAGATGCTTCCTGAGCTGAATGAGAGTAGGGCTTTGCCCTGCTCTCCAGCCACGGGGTTCCTGAGCTGTAAAAGGACTGGTTACCCAAGTTCCCTAAACCTCTTTCTCCCAGTCTCTAGCTCCCTTTTGCGAATTTCAAGTATTTCTCCAGCCTTCTCTTGCTTTGGGGTAACTGCCTGCATAAGCTGCCTCATCCAAGCTTAAAAGGTACAATATCCAGTTACAGCAATATTCTCACTGTGTTACAGTAACATTTAATAGACAAGCATAAGACAGAAAGTTGCAGTCAGTTACAGAGAAGAAATAAGGGAATATGTATTATAAAATAGACTTCAGGTTCAGTGCTCTTCAGAGCAGGGCAAGATTCTTTTAAGATTTATGAGTATCTCGTAGGAGAAAAGTATTTGTTTTGAGCTTCTACTGGAATTGTTACGTATATAATAAATGTTTCATTTTACAGTGCATATGGCTTGATTGTTACTGTTCCACTAATTCTTGTCATAAAATAGATGGAAATAGGAATAAAATAGAAATGCCTTTTGTGTATGTAAAATAATTTGTTGTAATTGTTCTCTCTGTTATCAGGCTTCTGAGTTGTATGGGCATGGTGAGAAGATGCAAGAAGTAGCAGAGTTAGTCAAGTGGCTAATTTCCATTGGGGCGAAAGTTGAAACCATTGGAGTGTATCTGCTTCACGCTGTTATCAGACTGTGTATCAAAGCAAGTGAGTGACATCCGCAGCTAAAATAAAACAATGGTGGCCTTCATCAGAGAACTGACAGCTAGAGCTTTTTTAATTTTCTTTCTTTTTTTTTTTTAAACTAATGAGATCAGATCATCTAGGTATAACCTTGCATGTGCCAATAAGGCACTATCTTAAAAATGTTGTTCTCTTCCATGGTTTGAAGCGAAAGTGTGATTGATGTGGGTCTTTCAGAACCTGAATATATCAGCTTTGACGAAAATACAGTGTTTTGTCCTGTGACGTCAGTGTGGAGCAACAGTTTCTATATGTGCTAAAGAGTCGTGAGTCAACCTCAGAGTTGCACATGTAGCATCGTGTCTCCCACAGTGCAGCTGGCTCTTACCATGGTTTTGTTTACATATGTCTTCCCTCTCCTACTCCCTGTGTTCCAGAAAAACTTTCATACAGATGTCTCTCGCCACTCCACAGGGGAAAAAAACAGGATCTGTTTCTGCTGTATCTCTGTTTACCATTTATAGCAAGTGGTTTTTTTGATCATTTCAGGAAAGAACCATCTGTTCAGGTGGTTACTGACTCAGAGGCCAGACTTGAAGGATAGGATCAACCAGCAAGACAGAGATGGATGCACCCTTCTGCATGTTGTGGCATCTTCCAGTGAATATTCCCAGAAACGCAGTAAATACAATTCTTTTGTTTGTTTGTTTGTGTGGTGTTTTGTTTTCAAATGAAAAAATGAGTAATGGAAGAAAATTTCAGACGCTGGTGTTTACTATATTGTGCTAAGGAAGAAAATGAGAAAGTGCTTTTATCTGAATGTGGACTTTGTAATGGTAACTAATATTTAAACACTTCAACAATTCCCTTTTAAAATTGTATACCTGATTTGTGACCAGTTTCTTTGCTCTTTGGTTTGACTGGTTATGATTTTCCCACAAGTATGCTGCAATTTAGAACCACAGAAATTACCTTTGATGTGCCCTTAAAATCCTATTAGACCACCTGGAGACCTATCCTGTTCTTTTAAATAGGTGAAGATGTAAAACCTAAGTAGCAGTGTACTTTGCCAGAGGAGAAAAACGAAATGCTTTCCTTTAAGTTTTCTGTGGGATTTCTTTAACGTTAACTTAGCCTGGCTTTTTTTCTTGTATTTCTTACTCTACCCACTAGGTGGCAACAGGAAATAAGCGTCAATGCCAAGATAACACCAGACTTTGAGGTCATTAAATGCGGTGACGTTCTGGTGGTTCTCATTAATAATATTAATTAAATGCGCACAACCTGTGTCTAAATAATTTCATTTTCTGGAAAGGTGTAACACATCTTTTGCAGCACTTCCGTCTGATGCTAAATGACTTTTGCATTTCCAGAAGAAACTGTATATATATTTATTTATTTATTAAAGTTTATTTATTTATAATTATATTTATATAGTATATATAATCTAGAGAGTATATATTTTTATATGTGTTTATTTATATTTTTATTTATCTAGCATGAATATTATCTATAGGGTATACATGTTTATTTGTATTTATATAGTGTATATATTCTATAGAGAGTATGTTTATAAATATATATAAATAAAACCCTTGCACCCATCTGTTAACAAAAAATAATCCCAAAAATAGCTTGAGCGATAAGGCTTAGACAAACAAAGCAAGACATTTGTGTTAGCCTGCATCATTTTTTCCTTATCTAGGTTTTGCCTTTGGCACATGCAGTAACAGAGGCTGTGTGCTGTGGTGGTGTGTCTGGGGGAAGTGTGGTGGTCTAACACTTGTTTGCTCACCATTGCTCAGTCTTCTCCAGTGTGACTTGGTGATTTGGTGCTCCTGCATTCTCGCAGCTGTTCTGAGGGCATGGCTTATAGCAAATGTGCCTCTTCTGAAGCAAGAGGAGTACAGGCAGCTGCTTGCAGGGCTGTAAAGTTTCCCCTGGTAGTGCAGTGTGACATACTAAGAAAGGAGACTGTCATCTTCCAGGATATTAGATANGTCTTCCCTCTCCTACTCCCTGTGTTCCAGAAAAACTTTCATACAGATGTCTCTCGCCACTCCACAGGGGAAAAAAACAGGATCTGTTTCTGCTGTATCTCTGTTTACCATTTATAGCAAGTGGTTTTTTTGATCATTTCAGGAAAGAACCATCTGTTCAGGTGGTTACTGACTCAGAGGCCAGACTTGAAGGATAGGATCAACCAGCAAGACAGAGATGGATGCACCCTTCTGCATGTTGTGGCATCTTCCAGTGAATATTCCCAGAAACGCAGTAAATACAATTCTTTTGTTTGTTTGTTTGTGTGGTGTTTTGTTTTCAAATGAAAAAATGAGTAATGGAAGAAAATTTCAGACGCTGGTGTTTACTATATTGTGCTAAGGAAGAAAATGAGAAAGTGCTTTTATCTGAATGTGGACTTTGTAATGGTAACTAATATTTAAACACTTCAACAATTCCCTTTTAAAATTGTATACCTGATTTGTGACCAGTTTCTTTGCTCTTTGGTTTGACTGGTTATGATTTTCCCACAAGTATGCTGCAATTTAGAACCACAGAAATTACCTTTGATGTGCCCTTAAAATCCTATTAGACCACCTGGAGACCTATCCTGTTCTTTTAAATAGGTGAAGATGTAAAACCTAAGTAGCAGTGTACTTTGCCAGAGGAGAAAAACGAAATGCTTTCCTTTAAGTTTTCTGTGGGATTTCTTTAACGTTAACTTAGCCTGGCTTTTTTTCTTGTATTTCTTACTCTACCCACTAGGTGGCAACAGGAAATAAGCGTCAATGCCAAGATAACACCAGACTTTGAGGTCATTAAATGCGGTGACATTCTGGTGGTTCTCATTAATAATATGAATTAAATGCGCACAACCTGTGTCTAAATAATTTCATTTTCTGGAAAGGTGTAACACATCTTTTGCAGCACTTCCGTCTGATGCTAAATGACTTTTGCATTTCCAGAAGAAACTGTATATATATTTATTTATTTATTAAAGTTTATTTATTTATAATTATATTTATATAGTATATATAATCTAGAGAGTATATATTTTTATATGTGTTTATTTATATTTTTATTTATCTAGCATGAATATTATCTATAGGGTATACATGTTTATTTGTATTTATATAGTGTATATATTCTATAGAGAGTATGTTTATAAATATATATAAATAAAACCCTTGCACCCATCTGTTAACAAAAAATAATCCCAAAAATAGCTTGAGCGATAAGGCTTAGACAAACAAAGCAAGACATTTGTGTTAGCCTGCATCATTTTTTCCTTATCTAGGTTTTGCCTTTGGCACATGCAGTAACAGAGGCTGTGTGCTGTGGTGGTGTGTCTGGGGGAAGTGTGGTGGTCTAACACTTGTTTGCTCACCATTGCTCAGTCTTCTCCAGTGTGACTTGGTGATTTGGTGCTCCTGCATTCTCGCAGCTGTTCTGAGGGCATGGCTTATAGCAAATGTGCCTCTTCTGAAGCAAGAGGAGTACAGGCAGCTGCTTGCAGGGCTGTAAAGTTTCCCCTGGTAGTGCAGTGTGACATACTAAGAAAGGAGACTGTCATCTTCCAGGATATTAGATAATGTGTCAAGGCTTTAGATCACCATTATATTTATTGTGTTTATTATCTGTAATAATTGCTGTGAAATGCTATAGAGGTTAGTAGTTTCTGTTAAAAGCAATGGTACCTACCGTTAGTCAAACTGGACATCTTTGTTATAAGGCTTATTATAAAGAAAATCATGTGTTTAATGTGCATAGAAAGAAACTCTGTGCCTAGCTGTGTATATTCATGCCTGAATATGTGAAATATTCTGGTTTATTGAGTCACCTTCCAAACAGGAGCAAAATCCCTTGTTTTGTTTTTTCTTTATGTGCAGAGAAGTTTGCCTAGAGCCTGGAGAACAGGGTTGGGGCATAAGGGAGGAGGTGAATTCCACATACTGCCTCTGTCCGGTGAGATGCTGATGAGGCACCTAGTCACTTTGTGGTTTTGTGCCCCCATTTCCCAATTAGTAATAATGAAGATGGAGTTTTAATTTTTTTGAAGGGATTTCTTCTGGGGAAAAGTACCTAACAATACCTCATTTTTATGACACTGGAAAAATTTAGATTTTTTTTTTTTTTTTTTAGTTATTAAAATTATGCTAGAAATTGTGCCAGAAAATTAAAAATAAAAGGAAAACAGAATAAAACCCCTGAGCAATGAGAATTACTCTTCCTCTAATGTTTATTCATGTAATGTTTTAGGCCAAACAGAAGATGTGATCATGCTCCTGAATTTTGGGGTTGATCCCACTGTTCCAGATGCACGGTCAAGATATGTCATAGATATCTTGAAAAAGAACAAAAACTTCGATGCTGTAAAAGCAGTCAGCAATCACATTGAGAAACACACTTCCTCTGAGAAATGCACAGGTACTACATGGACTGTGGGCTTTTTCTGTTTTAAAATTATATCCTTTAGATATAAAATTGTTTTATTTGTAATTGGTAACAGTAGGTGGGTTTTATGTAACTTTTCCTATGAGTTGTCACCCTGTTCTCCTATCAATCAATGATGAATGTTTTGTCCTTGCCTGACGGTGAATGCTGTCCAACTGATCTTCTTGGTGTGTCATGCTCTAAGAGTTGCTCTAAGTTACTATAAGCCACTGGGGTTTTTTTCTCACCCTTAACATGAGGCTCCCCCCACATAGAAGCTGCTTCTTTTTGGTGCTTTTTTCAGCTTTAACCTTTTACTTTCAGTTTAGTTTTTGGAAAATGAAGCATTTTGTTGAAGTATTGGTGGCATATTTAAAATGCTTTTAATAACAAAAAATATTGACAGAAAAGGGAAGCTCTGAAATGATGAAAATGTGAGTGAAAAGTTGCTGACATTTTTAAAAACAAAATGACAGTTTAGTAAGAGCTCTTTGTTCAAAAAGTTTTAGCGATCTTTGATCTGTGTCAGTGATATGCAGCTAAAATTCCTATATTGGAAAATTTTAACCTTTGTACATGTTAGGGGAAAAGAGTAGCAGAGCAGATTATCGGACTAAAAGTATGAAAGTCTCTCATAACCAAAGCAAGGGAGCTAAAATTTAGTTACACTCTTGGAATATAGGGAAACTTCAAAGAATGTTTTAAAAATTATTAATGATGTTTCTGGGCAGTTTGCAAAGGACCTGTTGTCATACAGAAAGACACAAATCTTAATTGTCCCAGTGTTAATATTAAATTTCATGAACTGGGGTGATAAGCTGGTTTCCAGTCTGGTTTTTTTATAGTAGCCTGTCAGTTCTGAAAAGTATTCTGACTTGTCTGGTTTTTTATAATTTTCCATTCTGGATACTAATGTACCAAGTGCGATTGCCCAAATAATGGGAATTTGCTCTTCCATGCCAATAAATGAGAGTGAGAAAACATACAAATTGTACAACACCACCCCAGTGTGACAGTATCGAGACTGGCTAACCCTTATATAGTTTCTGGTTTTAAACTGAAAGAGGGTAGATTTAGATTAGATATTAGGAAGAACTCTCTGAGGGTGGTGAGACACTGGAACAGGTTGCCCAGAGAAGTTGTGGATGGCCCATCCCTGTAAGTGTTCAAGGCCAGGTTGGATGGGACTTTGAGCAACCTGGTCTAGTGGGAGGTGTCCCTGCCCAGGGCAGGGAGGTTGAAACTAGATGATCTTTAAGGTCCTTTCCAACTCTAACCGTTCTGTGATTCTATGATTCTTGTCTGCCCTAACAAATGGAGCAAGCCTGAGCAGCCTGTACTGCAGTATGGTCGGAGAGATGCTAGTTGGGGCAGGAGATGGGGAGCTGTCTACCCTCAGGACTGGAGGGTCTCTGTAGGATGCACCGTCTTGGCAGCGTGGTGCTACAGCTTGGTTGCTACTTACATCCTAGCTCGGAAAGAGACTGTAGTGGGCCACAGACATTTCCAGCAGAGGATCCAGTCATAGGAGGCCATTCGGAGAAGCTCTTGTGAGTATCCACATGAGAACTGACGGATGGGCCAGTTAGGCAAGATGTTCCTGCAGGACTTTAAGGTTCAGAAACTGAGGAGGTAGATCCTGCAGCTGATCTTTTCAAGCCATGGTTTAGACTACTGTTTAAAAATAAGTCCCAAGCATGGACATTGTTCATCTTGAAAGCATTTCTTCAGTACAGCCTTTCTGAGGTGGCTTGGTGCCTGATCTGCTTCTTTTCCCTTGCACTAATCAATCAGAACTTTAAGATAACACCTATATTAGCAATATTACTGTATTAGCCCAAGCCATAACCTATTGAAACCAGAACTTGCTCGTGTTTAAGGGCATTTATTAGGACATAATTTAAAATCTGCCATTGCCCATTACCTAAGTATCTCTTAAACTTGTAGGTATGATTTTGATGTGGTGGGATTATATTTGTTTTGTTTTTTTTTTCTTGTAAGAGAACAAATTATTTTATGGCTTTATTTCTTAAATACCACTGAGGAATCAAGCTCAGGACACCTGATTAAAACTATGCTGAAAACATTACTGGTTTTAGTAATCTACTCAAAAAATTCTGAACAATATCACTGCAAGGCAGCAGTGTCCTGCCTGCATGCAGATCAAGTCGTGAACTATTACAATTTTCAGCTTAGTGTATTATGGTAAAGAGTCTATTCGATGAGTGTATCAAATATCCTTTGGGATATGAAGTCCATCACAGGACTGGCTTTGGCAAGAGTTTCAGCAATCTGAATTTATCCCGCCACTGCACATTTCTCAGAGCCCTGAGATGTAACGTATTAGAGTCCTGCCCTGAAAAGATGCCAGCAAGGAACTGGGTTTTCAATTTCTATAATGTTTTGCAGGGGAAAATGAAAGCAGAGCCATAGCTGATACAGATTCTCTCCTGGATGTTCTTGAACAGTTCGTCCAGTTCTACAAATTTGAAGATGGAGCACATCATAAAAATGTATTGAAGGAAGATGCAGTGAAGCAATTTCTGAAACTGCTGTCATCTGTGAAAGGTACAGCAAGTTCCCATTTCTCCCCTTCACAAAACTTAATTGCTGTGAAAAGTGTGTTGATGCTAACATACAGTTTTTGCTTTCTTACCCTTCCTTCTCTTCCCTGTTTCTGCAACTGATATTACTGGAGCAATGTGCTTTTACTTATTTTTACTGTTGTGCTTTGCACTTTGAACTACCAAAATAAGCACAAAATTTCAGTATGATGAATCAAAATGTTCAAACTTAGTTGGCCGTCATCATCAGGACAAAAATATGCAAGCGTTGCGTTTTGCTGTTCTGTAGTTTCAGTTTAATGAGTTCTTTATTCTGAAGTTAGTTTACAGTGAGATTGATTTTTATTGTGTGGTTTGAGTGAGTTATGTTGTCTTGACTGTCTTGCAGAAATCCCTGAAGGGGTGGTTTGCAACATCTCCCATGACCGTGCTAACAGCTTCATAAAACAGTTGCTGGAGAAGCAAATGTGGCATAAAGTTTTGCTGCTGCTAACAGGGAAAGCAAGTGGGGAAGAACCGTCAGGTGGAGGGCTCTTCAGAAACTGCAGTCTTTCAGATGTTGACATCGGCAACGTTATCCAACGGTGTGACAGATCGGATACGCAAGTGCACCTCATAAGATGCTTGATTGAACGAGGAGGTGAAAAACTATGCAATACTAGTGTGTTCTAATAGATCTGATATATTGTATTTAGCATGTTTGGAGCACCATAGTTTCAGAAATACCAATGGATGTTTCTTGTGGCTCTGTATAAGTGCAGCAGCTTGTTGGAGTGCAGTCCGTTGGCTGCACCCACGGCATGCAGTACAGGGAAACTAGTAAGGCTACATGGAATGCAAGATGTTTTTCAAATGCAGTTTGGCTGTCAGGGTTGGTAGAACGTAAAAGACAAAAGATTATTGTTGCTCCTTTGCTTGTAGTTTCTTTGGTTTTTAATTTCTCTGTCTTCAGCCACAGTATTACCCTGATTGATAGAAACTGTAAGCCGCCATCTTTGGGTTCAGTGTGTTGTTATGTTACAAGTAATTGACTACTTCAGTGATTTCAAAGGCATGACCAGATGTCTGTCTTTTTTTAGCTAGTGCAGAGATCATAATTTTTCTTGTTTTGCATAAGTTTTATTCCTAGGATTACTCTGGTATTTTTCATTTCATCTTATAACTTGATCTTAGCTATAAATTACGGACACACAGTCCTGCTGCAGCATTGTGAGTGCCAGAGGTGCAAGGGGGCTTCTTGTTTCAGTCAGTGACTGACTGACTTGAAGATATGTTCTGGCCTTTCTCTCTTCCTATCACAACAGGAGGACTCGTTGCTCAGCTTAATAGGAGATCAGAGGACAATCTGAAGGTTTTCTTAGTCAATAACTCTTTTAACAGATACGTGTAAAAAGCTGACAAAAAAAAAATTGCCTGCTCAGCAATCAGCATGTACCTTCATCTGTTTAGAACTTTCTGTAGTTTGCAGGTCTGGTGTATCAGATTTAACCCCTGATATTTTCATGTTCTTCACACCAGCTCTGCCAGATGGGATCGGAACCAACTCTGAAATACCACTGCAAATATGCCTCAGAAAGAATTATTTTGAACTGGCATATTTGCTGTTGACCAAAGGTGCAGATCCTCAAAATGTCTCCATTGCACAAGGAGATACTCCTTTGCACGTTGCAGTTTCCATCTGTTTAAATAATAGAGGTAAGGCTTTTGTGTACCTGGGCCTAGGGGACAGAAAGGGCTCTAGCAGATGTGCACTGTTCATTTTCACAGTTACTGTTGAAAACATCCCCGTTTCTTACTTGTCCAGCCCACTGCCCCTTCTGCTGCTGTCTACTGATGTGATAGCAGCAGATCAGGATGTTTGACTGTGTCTCAGCTGCAAAGTTTGCAGGCCAGAGGATACGCACCAGTCTTTGTTAAGCTGATGTGTTCTGCTTTGTGGCTGCAGTGGCTGGGACTATGAGGAGAGTTAATAGCAGCTCAAGAGACCGGGGGAATCAAGCAGCTGTAATGTCTTCCTCAGTTACTGTTTTGTGAACATATTCTTGTTTAATCAAGCTAATTTAGAAAGGAAGGCTCCTCTCTGAAACCCTGTAAAATGTGTACTAGGTGGGAATGAAGTAAATGGGAAGTATCTAAGAAGAAACAAAAAAAGGCAGAGCAATGGCAGCAGACTTTGAAGGAAGTCCTACAGTGACATCTGAAATCTGTTTCCCAGTTTTTGTTCAGTTGTAAATCAAGCAAAGTTTTGTTCAGAGGAGGAGTGAGTGAGAGGACTCTAGGGCTTACATTTTTATGTAAGAAATTTAAGATAAACTATCAAATTAAGTTCCAAAGTCAGGTTTGATTTTAAATTAAGAAAAAATGCATTTTTGAGTTGAAGGATTAAAATAGTTAAAAATACTGAATTTATTCATTTTTAAAGCACAAAAATTTTATTTAATAGCCCTAGAGAGATTAAAAGCATAGATACTGCCAGTTGTAAATTTTAAATCAAAAGATTAAGAAGTCCAATGACAATGTCTTCTCTTAAGTATTTTTCACTGTGTAAAGTTTTTGAGGTGGAGTTTCTTTACAATTATTTTGGTGTGTCACTGTTTTACAGTTAGGAAAGAAATGTTTCACATATATTATCTGGTTTAAATTACATATATTATCTGGATTAAATCCAGAAAGCTGTAGAACACTTCCCCCCTCCCCCAAGGAGGTATTGGACTAATCTTATTTTGAAGGAAATTGCTCTAGGGACCTCATATATCAGGAAATAATTGGGATTTGCCACAGATTATTTTAGTAAACTGGAGTTATCTGCAGCAGATTACTTCAGGGTGGCATATTAAAGTGAACCAAATGACCCCAGAGCAGTAACCAGAGCTGCTGCTTGTTCAGATGACCAGAGTCACCAGCCTACCTTGGGTAGCAGTAAGGGCTGATGTTGGAAGATGAATGAATCTGTCTGCACCCAGAGGTTAAAAAAGGAATAAAATTGACTGATGCTACAGGAACAATTGCAGCACTAGGGATTTCTGAAGCTTTGCTGTTGTTGTATTGTTTTCACTGAATGTTAGAAAAGCTCAGTTTTGAGCCATTTCAAATAAGCATATTTTACAAACATGAAATGTAGATAATTTTTTTCTTTCGAAAGCCAAGTGAGTTTCATTTAATACCTGCAGGAAAAAAAAATATTGAAAATTGTTGTCCTACACAGCACTCTTGTAAAGCAAGTGGTTTTTTAATTTTTTTTTCTTGCTTTCAGATGGTACTGGTTTAAACATCCTGAACTATCTACTTGATCTCTTTGCTTCAAGACCTTCTGACTTTCCATATCTTAATCCGAACATACAAGATGAGAATGGAAATACAGTGATGCACATTGTTTTTCAGAGAGGATTTTCAAAACAGGCTAAGAGAATAATGGAGTCATTGGCAAAATTTGATGTTAACTTTAATATAAAAAACAAATTGGGAAGAGATGTGAGGCATAGAATTAAAAAAAATGACCCACTGCTACTTGCCTGGAATAATGCTGTACTGGAGAAAAAGAAGTACCGGCAGGATATAGCAGGGCAGTCAGTTAAAACATCTAAGCCGATTCCAGCCTCTGAGATTTCACAACCAAAGAGCACAGGGCGTTCTTCATCTGGGTCCTCATTAAAGGCACCGTCTGGCAACGCAGCACATAATGATTTAAAAACTCTGTGTTCTGTAAAGACAAAAAAAGGTCAGTTGGCAAAGCAGGAAACAGAAAGAATAAATAGCCCCTTAACGCTGCAGGAAAGTCTAGTGCAGGCAATCACAACTTTAATTCAGCAATTGAAATTGGGTGACACCCTGAGAAAGGATCATCCTCTGGTACAAAAGTCATCTTCAGCCCAGACTAATTTGGAAGAGGAAAGAAGTGAGCCCTCACAACTTCATGGAAGCACAGCGTATCCTGAAAGAAAAGGGGATGATTGGGAGAAAAAGAAGAGAGTAGGGGAATTTAGTATGGCCCTGCCTAATGGAGAGAAGGAAGAACCAGAGGAAGAGAAGGGGAAGATTTTGGATATTGAGGCATATGTGCAGGAGTTTGATAACATGACCTGGGAAATAGAGTGCACTCCTGAAATGCTGAAGACGTTGGGCAGCAAAGCTGTGCCTCATTATCTGAAAACTAAAACTATAATGACAATTAAGCAACTTGGCAATGGGGAATGGACTAGGGGCCTTCAGAAGCCACTGAAACACTTGAAAGCTGATATCCAGTTGTATGAAGCCAAGCTGGGCAAAGGTGCAAGAATGCTATGGGAACTTGCAATTGACTTCTCTCCTCGTTGCAGCGAGAGTGCGGAAAAGATTATGGAGACTGAACAAACAAAAAGTGTTCCAGAAAAATCGGGTAGAGTTTACACGGAAATAATCAGAATTTGGGCCATTGTTCTTGACCACTGCAAGCTGAACCGTGTCTTAGATAATATATGTATTTCCTACAATCGTGGTTTATCCTGCATCTTGAGGAAAAAGCTCAAGGGCATAAACGAAGGGCATCAGAACCACAGTGTGACAACAGAGAAGCGTGTTCCACGTTATTATGTTGAAGACCCAGAGGCAGAAAAATCAAAAGAACATACCATACCTGAGTATTTCCCTCCAGCCAGTGCAGCAGAATTGGAATACAATATAATGAAATTTCACAGCTTCAGTACTAACATGGCGCTTAACATTATAAATGATGTACATTCTTCTGTTGAATACCCTTTCCGAGTTGGGGAGTTGGAGTACGCAGTAATTGATCTCAATCCAAAGCCGATGGAACCGATAATTTTAATTGGGCGAAGTGGGACAGGGAAGACGACTTGCTGCTTGTATAGGCTTTGGAAGAAATTCTATTCATACTGGGAAAAATCCACCTTGGCAAATGGTCCTCTGCTGGAGAGGCAAACATGGCAGCAAAGACAGTGCAGTGAGGTTGAAAAAGCTAGGTTACAGGAGGAAGAGAGTGAACTGAAACAGGACAGTGATGATTCAAGTGAGGAGCAGGTGAGTGACGAGGAAGAGCAGGACAGTGAGGATGAAAAGGTTCCTGTGGGCAAACCTGGTGCAGAAATGAATTCATGTCAGGACCATGAAGAAGACCAAATGCATAGCGCAGAAGCATTGAACAGGCTGGAGCACCTGCACCAGATCTTTGTGACAAAAAATCCTGTCTTGTGCCAGGAAGTTCAGAAGAATTTCATTGAACTTAGCAAGTCTTCCAAGGTAACCAGTCACTTCAAGCCTCTGGAGCCAAATGTTCACAAGCTACAAGATGTTAAAGATGAAAATTTTCCACTGTTTGTCACCTCCAAGCAGTTGTTGCTATTACTGGATGCGTCCATGCCTGACCCATTTTTTCCAAGAAACGAGGATGGAAGCCTTAAAAGAATCATTGTTGGTTGGAGTCCTCAGGAAGAGTTGGTTGTACCAAACTGGCAAGACGAGGATGAAGAAGGTAATGTTGAAGCAGAACATGGTGATGATGAAGGAGCTGCAGATGCATACTCTAGGGAAAGTGATCCTCGGACTTTTGTGACTTACGATGTATTTGCAAATGAAATATGGCCAAAAATGATAAAAGGTAAAAGCTTGTACAATCCAGCACTGGTCTGGAAAGAAATAAAGTCATTTCTGAAAGGCTCTTTTGAGGCACTGAATTGCTTTGGGGGTAAACTTACTGAGGAGCAGTACAAAAAGCTAGGCCGAAAGAGATCACCAAACTTCACAGAAGACAGGAGTGAAATCTATCACCTCTTTTGTCTTTATCAGCAGATACGATCACAGAGAGGTTACTTCGATGAAGAAGATTTGCTGTATAATTTATCTCAAAGACTCTCAAAGCTAAGGGAGCTGCCATGGTCCATCCATGAGTTTTATGGTGATGAGATACAGGATTTCACCCAAGCTGAGCTAGCACTGTTAATGAAATGCATCAATGACCCTAATGCCATGTTTCTAACTGGTGACACTGCCCAAAGCATAATGAAGGGAGTTGCTTTTCGTTTTAGTGATCTGAGGTCACTGTTCCATTATGCAAGCAAGAACTCCGTGAACAAGAAGCAGCGTGTTAGAAAACCAAAAAGGATATATCAGTTGTACCAGAACTACAGGTCCCATTCAGGTAGAGTAAGAAATTTATTTATGATCTGAGCCTGTGCTCTTCAGATGTCACTAACGATTCAAGTTTTCTACTGGCCGATTCAAAGCATCTTTAAGCAGCCTGTTCTTTTAAGAGATCAGATGGTCAGCTTTTTCTGACATGCAAATTCTGTATTTTGACATCTCAACTGGAAAACCAAGAATGAACGTCTCTAAAATTGTCATTTTTTGAACACTCATGCTTACTGCATGTTTTGACTTTTATTTGTTTGGAGGAAAACTTAAAAAATAATCATACCCATTTTTTTTTGACCCATCCCCAAATTGCTAGACTTTGCAGCATTGGTGTGCTACTTCTTCTTTTCTTATTTGTTTCACATTTATGACCTTTATTTTGTGAGGATGCTGCTAAGCCTTTGTAGCATGCTTTCTGATCTTTACAGGCCCAAGAATGAGGTCCACTCAAAATGGCAGAAACTTAAAGTGGACCTTACAGCTTCTCTCTTCTCTGACCAGTGTTTTTGTCATGCTATTTCTTCATTTCAAAATTCTAACAAAATCTTTTAGAAGTGTATTTACAAAAGAGTGTGAGACAGTCAGACTGATGTTTAAAATCCGTATTCTGCTTATTACAGGTATTCTCCGTTTAGCATCTGGAGTGGTTGATTTGCTTCAGCATTATTTCCCAGAATCTTTTGATCGGCTTCCTAAGGACTGCGGTCTCTTTGATGGACCAAAACCTACCGTCTTGGAGTCCTGCAGTGTTAGTGACCTAGCAATTCTGCTGAGGGGCAACAAAAGGAAAACACAACCCATTGAATTTGGAGCACATCAGGTTTGCATTTCTTAAGTATACGGCTTTTTGCAGATTCTTCCAGCTCTGTTGCTAAATCATCATTTTATATGGACTGCCCACAACTTTCTTTTTTAAGCCTTTGTATCTCACTGATAAATTATGCTTTTTGAACTTAGAAACCTTTATTGTGTTGGGTTCTGTTTCTTCTTAATACACGTCTGGCTTTTTGTGTTCTTTCTTGTATCAGGTGTTGCCTGTCCTGTTCCTTTCTAACTCCCAAATTTTCTTACACGAGGTCTACAACTGTCTGCATGCACCACGTGTTTGTTAGTCTTCTAGTGGCAGCTTTGTGACCTTTTTTGCGGAGTGTGCTGGAATGTCTGTGTTAAACGTCTGGTTTTGAGAAGGCTCTTGCATTATCGTGACGTGTCTGTATGCTTTCTCTACACAGCTGTTACCATTTTTTCTTTTGCTTCCTAATATGTTCTTTTTGTGTTTTATGAAAGGTGGTATTGGTGGCAAATGAAACTGCAAAGGAGAAGATACCCGAGGAACTTAGTTTAGCACTTGTACTGACAGTTTATGAAGCAAAGGGCTTGGAATTTGATGATGTACTCCTTTACAACTTTTTCACAGACTCAGAGGTATTTAATTCTTATCCATTTTCTGCATTTTTTCTTAAGTCTTGATTTTATATGTGGTCTAATTGACTTTCCAGCTGGGGGAGGAGTTCCTGTTTCCGCTGAAGATGGGTGTTTTCATCATGGTAGAAAACAGGGCTCATGGGTTTATGAATTGAGACCGTCTTCCCTTAGTGCTGCATTTTCCTTCAGATTGGCTGTTGCAATTTAAGGGAGAGCCTTGGGGTTCACACCACAGCGCACGCACGTGCATACACACATACTTCTGCATACCAAGACTACTCTGCTAGCTTACAATGTGTCCCTCCTGGCTGCTCCCTGTTCAGGTCAGAGCAGTTGATGGAGGGAAACTCATCACCTTGTCATACTCTTGACCTTATAATGGAGTTCCAGGTCCCAGAAAAGCACCTTAGACCCCCTGCTTTGCATCACCACAAAATTGTAAACCAATTATGTTTAGACTCAAATACCGTGTGTATGTGTTTAGCGGGGAGGGAGAAGCATTCTCTGTAGCCATCCACAGCGTAGCTCCAGAAAACTCATTCTGGTCCATGCACTAGCACACCAAAAAAATTGCACTAGTCTTGAAATAATTTCTCAGCCCCAGACAAAATGAAACAGAATGACTTTTTTTTAATTAAAAGCTTAGTAAAACAATTATGTTTAGAATCAAATAGTGTGCGTATGTGATGGGGGTGGGTGGGGAGGAGGAGCACACTCTGTAGCCATCCGCAGCTTAGCTCCAGAAAACTCATTCTGGTCTAGCTCAGGAGTTGTCAGGAAGCTTGGGTAGGTCTCTCAGTCTATAGCGGAGACCATCGCCCATAGAATGGCCTCAGATAAAGACGGCTTTCTTTCCTGGAGGTGTTGTGTTTTGTATTTCTTATGTACTCCCTTTCTCCACTTTGTGCTTCTCCGGGGAGCTCAGATCCTGTCTCTCCAGGGTTTCCTGTAACTCTGGACCTGGCAGGGGTGCTCTCCTCAAAGCTCCTTGCAAAGAGCTATTAACCATGGCATCCTCGCTGTTGTTGCTGGAGCATCACTGAGCGATCCCCTCCCCTGCCTCGCGCCCAGCCAGGCAGTAGGCAGCATCCTTACTGAACACACCTGGAGAGACTCAAGAATGCCCACGACTGAGTTGCTCTGCAATTAAACATTCAGTGGGAACATCTCTGTTGCAGATGCCCTCTGCCTCTAGCCCTCAAAACAGCATCTCAGATACGGTTTTCAGCAAGATGAAAACCACAGATAAACTGAGAGCAGCTTACTTGTGGCTCTTCATAGGGGTTAGTGGACATTATGTGGTGAGAGTAGAAGGAAGGAGCTTGAGGTAAATGACCTTGTATCTGGCTTACTGACATTTGGGGACAGTACCATACTGACTGTCATGGCAGGTTTCTCAAAGTTGATTTAGTTTTGGTGATACAAGTTGTACTCAGAAAAGCAATGAACCGTTCATCAGAAGTTAGCAGAATCAGTTTAACAGAGTTGAGCTGTATAGAGCGTTTTAACTTAGACTAATGTATGTCAGGCCTGGAGAACTGTTTTCATACAATTCTTCTGTTTTGCTGCAAGTCATGAGTAATTGAGTTGATTTGAGCAGCTAAACAAGGAGGCAAGAAAGCAGCTCACCCTGGGATTTTCTAGTTTTGAAAAGCTGAGTCTGTGAACTGTTGTAAATACAGAAAATGTGGCTGTGTGCTGTTTGTAATGTGTTGGGTTTTCTTTTTACTGGGCTTGAAAATAAGATTTGAAATTAATCTTGTTTCAAGAAGCAGATGTGAATGAAGAATCAAAAAGGAAAAAAACCCAAACCCCCAAAATCCAGCAAGCTGTTGGCCAAACTGATACCATTAGCTGGTTGTCATTTTGTAATCCATGACAGGCTTAGGAATATTTTGATTGATGAATTATTGCAATCTTAGCTTCCAAATACATTTTGCAAGTTTCCTGCCTTTTTTTCCGCATAGGAGGACAGTTAACTGGTATCAGGTTTCTTAAAGCTCTGAACTATATATATCAAAAAAAGGTGTTTCAGCCTTATTATGAGTATTTTTCATTTTGTGCCAGAAACTTGGCACTATGTATCAGATTTCAATTAAATACCTAAAAGGGGAAAAAATGAACATAACTTAATGTTTCTGAGTTGTTAGTTTGTGGAGGTTCAGGAACCCACAGAAAGACGTGATCAGGTGTGATTTGTTACACAGCATGAGAGTGTACAGCGCCAATCTACTGCCACACTTACCATATATTTAAGCATGTCTGTGCACGTTTATAGACATTTCTCCCATGTCCCTGTAGAGTCCAGTGTTGTCTGACCAGGCTTTTTTAGATATTCCCCATGAGTGTTTTTTTGCTTATCTCTGAGCCTTCTTCCAAGGGGGTCTGTTGGCAGGTGCTGTTCCACTCCCTGGCTCAGACCAGCAGTAGCAAATACTGGTGTTGCACACTGAGCTTAATACATTCATCGCATGAATGACCAGCCATCTTGCCTGGGCACCATGAGGCTGAGAACATATGCCTGTATGGGATACCATTGGGTCCACCTCCATGGCTCCAGCCCCTTTGTTTTGTCCATGGGCTCCACCACATAGTGGTTTGCAGAAGCACAGGTGATGACTCACATGCCAAAGATGATGTCCCAAATTTCCGTCTTGTTAGTTCCCCCCACTGCCTCTTCCTGCCAAGGTGAATGATCTGGTCCCTGTTCACAGAACTGCCTTGTTGGTGCACCAGCCAAAGGACAGCAACCACTTGCCTCCATTTGTCTGGATCCTCCTTGCTCCATGTCTCCTTGGTGCTACAGCGACAAGGAGGTTGGCAAGCTGTGGGCCAGCTGGTCTGCAACTCACTAAGCTTGTCAGTCTTGTAGTGTCAAGGAGTTTTGGTGGCTGCCCATCCTGACCTACAGGCTAAGATCTATCCAACATGTCTTAGCTGATTTTAGCATGACAGATTGCAACTTGTGAGCGTTATCCCACTACCATTTACCTTTCACTCTGCCCTGGGCTGGCAGGGAGCTGCCTGGGCCAGGAGTCAGCACACCCCCACAGTGAGTCTTCCTGCTGTAGTATTGGGGTTTGTAGGAGAATCCCTGGCCCTAGTACTAAACCTTGAGCCTCGTCCGTGGCGAGAGTAACCTGATTTCCTCCTTTTCCCCATACATGGGCCATCTATTGTAGGGGAGTGTCTTCAAGTTTAGCTAAAAATTTATAGTCCACCTAAGGAGGTTTTCATGTTTAATATCAAATTTACTTATTTGATATATTAGGCATTGCATATGATTTGGATTTGTAAGAGCGATACAGCGGTATCCTGAAATCACAAGACAAGCATAATATATCAATGGCAATACACAGCAGAATCACAGTACAAGTGTGATTCCCATTAATGGTCCCTCTATGCTCGACCATCAGGACGCTGGGCATCCCCGGTCCCCGGGAGGTAATACATAGCTTGAAGCCAGCTCAAGCCAGTTGCAGTCTTCCAGGTTTGTTTTGTTTGTTGCTCAGTTTTTACACACTCTGGGCCAAGCCATGTTTTCACTTCCCCATGTTGGTCTGGCTGGCTCAGGAGTATGTTACTCTCTGCTAGCTATTGCGGGGAAAGCTGTTTATTCAGCCTGGTACAGCTGTGTGTCTCAAACAAAGGTTACCCATCAATACCACTTGTACTGAGATGAAGTTCAGCTTTCTTGATGAAAAGTGGTGATCATTCTTTACATTCTTCCGTGAGATAATATTTTTTTTTCAACCCATCTCCTCTGAGCCTTCTTCAGTTGTGGGGGGATGTTGGTCGATGACAACATATGACCTTATCTTTTGCATATGTGGGCAACAGCAATTGCTGCATACAAGTAAACCTCATTCTCTTGACATTTTAGGCTAGTAAAGAATGGAAGATCATTTCTTCTTATACTCCTGATTCGGATGTGCAAATAGGAAGCAAATTGCTAATTGAAATGCCTTTAGAGGATGCTACTGGTATGCCGAAAAGAACTCCTTTTAGTGTAGAAATGTACAAGGTGAGTTTTTTGTAACATTGAGAATAGGAAGGATAAATTAAATTCTTAAATCTTAGAAGTAGTGAAATTTCTTCAAGAAATCCTTTCATCCTGTAGTTCCATGTTTATCGAGGTTGCTTTGTCTTTTTGATAGTTCTTCGTATTTGTATAATATAGTCTTGATTTTGAAAGATAAGAGGTTTTTTGTGAGTGTAATTTGGTAAGAGAACAAAAACTATGTGTAATAGATTTTAGGTATATTTACAGAACAGCTGTGGTTAAAGCAAATAACAAATCGGCTTGTGGATATTTATTATTACTTTACTCTGGTTTCAGATCGGTGTCACTACCTTAAAATTAAGGAAACTTCTTAGAATCTAGTGAGTCAGATATTTGCAGGATTGTGTAGCAAAAATGAATAATTATATGTGTAAGTGATTAGAAGGAAAATGGACCGTCACACCTGCAGCTGTTAGATTTGCTGTAGCAGTAGTTGCATGCAAATTAGCTGGACGGTGGCTAATGTGATTGAAAAATCACATATTTAATATTTAGACTTGCTTACTTAAAGATACTTTCTTATTTGTTATTCATTCTGTGTGTATTGTATATATTCACTGTTTTCTTATAACTGCAAAGTATATTTCTTTCTAACAATTTAGCTCATCTGGCACTTCATTTTTTTTTTATTTTTTATTTTATTTTGATGTGTTGCCTTTTTTTTTTCTTGTTCTGCTTCAGATGCTGAATGGAGAACTAAAGCAATTGTATACTGCCATTACAAGAGCCAGGGTCAATCTTTGGATCTTTGATGAAGACAGTGATAAACGGGCTCCAGCTTTTAAGTATTTCATCAAAAGAGAATTTGTTCAGGTTGTCAAAGCAGATGAAAAGAAAGGTGAAGTTATCCTAAAACTTTCTTAAAAGACTGTCAAACAGGACAGTCTACTCATGCTTTCTTGCTTTTAGGCTGTATAATAAAGAAGGGTAAATTCCTTGGTCTCTCTAACAGTATGTATATTCACAACTGCCCTCGCAAGTTTCTGCTGATTTCAGTGGGTCTTATTTCTCTTGGCTCTGAAGATCAGTTGTATATGTTAATACATAACTTCATTGCTAATGAAGTATAATTTTTCCTGCACAGTAATGAAGGCTGTTCATGGAAAACCATCCCAGCTAAGAGATTTATAAAATGAAAGAATTTGGTTTCTATGAAGACAGTGGATTTACTCAGTTTTGTCCAAAAAACAAGCATGATTTTTAAAGGTCTTTCAAAACCAAACTCAACTTACTGATTTTCAGTGCTGATTGAGAGGGATAAGATGTATTTAACTCATAGTTACCATTACTGGTCTGAACTCAAATTATAAAGAGTTTGGAACATTATGAGATGTTAATGCTTAGTTTTGGTACATGATAAGTAGTTTCTGTGGTTTATCCATTCTAACATAAAATGATTACCCCTAACCTTCTAGACTTAGACGACAGCATGTTTGCTAAAACTTCAACTCCAGAAGAATGGATTGCACAGGGAGACTACTATGCTAAACACCAGTTCTGGGAGGTAGGAGCAGATGTTTATCTGAAATAAGGATTCTTGTCTATTCTGAAACCTTTTTTTTTTTTTTTTTTTTTTTTGTATATAAAAAATTATTTGTAAACT